>OX328125.1:108906714-109143672 GCA_946811695.1 Gonocerus acuteangulatus | reverse complement strand
GAGAGAGAGAGAGAGAGAGAGAGAGAGAGAGAGAGAGAGAGAGGGAGGGAGACAGGGAAAGAGAGAGAGAGAGGGAGGGAGAGAGATTTTTTTTTAAATTTGCATTGTGATAATAAAATGAAAAAAAAAAAATAAAAATATCGCAATGATTTATTTAAATTTTAACGTCCATAATTACTAACTAAGAATTCTGGGACGGAAAAGGTTACCACCCTTTTCTAGCCAGGATAGGGCTGATGCCTATTATTTTTTCTACAGAAAATCCTCCCCCCTTAGTGGGAATCGAACCCATGACCTATGGCACGGAGTGTTAAGTACTCACGCCTTAACACTCATAGTTCATGATTATAGAGGAATAGTTGAAGAATTTAAAAAGCTTACCCGAATCGCTGAAAATTTGGTATCCATTCCGTTTCATGAAGTATGCCAATAGATACCACGTAAGACCACCAATGATTGCATGTTGAACTACATCAGTTGCTAACTTCAGATATTTTGTTCTGAAAATAAAACATTAAATTCGAAATTATTCTATTCTGGTTTTTATTGAATTTGCTACAAAAATACTTAGTTTTATTTGAAAAGTAAAACTCACTCGAAAAAAAATCGCAGCATGTACTTTTTTGCATTAATAGGCTTGGATTTATTCTGCATCCCATTTGTAGTCCAGGGATGCAGAAATGAGTGTCCTATCTCAACATGTAGCAGAGCTATTCAAACTTTTGTCTATTTTCAAAACTATTGGATTTTTTTATTATGAAAAATTGTTTTCAGGATTTTTGAATATTGTATCTTAAATAAAACCACATTTTTAGAATCTACATTAAATTTCCAATAAGAAACATCCTTTATTTGAATATTAACATATAAATTAAGAGCTATTCTAAAAGCCATATAGATTTGAACTATTAATATTAGTTTTTTATCTGAATTATTCAATCTTTTCTTAATGAACTATTTGTAGACTTAGAAGTTTACCTTATTTAATAAGCTTTAAACCAATTTAAAGCTTATTAAATAAGGCACATTGTTTTAGAATAAAAATTATTTTAATCTAATTTTTCTGATTTCCAAGTCAAAACCAAGAAATGTGCCTTTGAGTGAAGGAGCCATTCTAAACACATTCTTTAATTTCTCACGATTATGGTGATGTCCCATCCTTCTCACACTGGGTAAATACACTTTTTGCTCTGATTAAGGGTAGGGTGATATCCGAGAGCCAGCAACGCACTTTTCATGAAGTTTTTTATGCATCTTGAAATTTTGCTATAATGTACATCTTGGATATATAAAAAAGATATATATGTGTTTCTTAGACATACCTTGGAACACCAGGTACTGCGCATAGGGGAAAGGTAAGAAAAAATATTACTCAAAAATAGAGTTTTATTCAGAAGCCAACTATCTTAAATGTAAAATTAAGACAATTTTACAATGAAATAATAAATATGGCAGACACTTTTAAGGGGTATAACACGTAAAAAAAAATTAATTGTTTTTATTCTAATATTAAATGAGAGTTTTATTCGCGCTGCCATTAAAACCGGAACAGCTGTACAAGATCATGTGAGCAAGAACCAATGAGAGCACTGAAAACAACCAGCACTGCGCGGCTCGTCTCATGCACTCTTACGGTTACGCGCAGTGTATTGCAGTCTATCATAGGCAACATTTATTTTTATATTTCCTGATAATTAAACCCCCACAAAAGTGTCTGCCCTTTTGCAATTATTTTCAAATATGTTTACTGAAGACGCTGTTTAAATCGCAGCGTGAAGAAAGAACTTCATTTAATATTTAAAATAAAAACTCGGTACTCTTTGTTGTTTTTTTTTTAATTTACATTTTAACCCCCTTAAAAGTGCCTGCCTTATTTATTATTAATTTTAAAATTGCCTTAATTTTTTTCGTTAATAATAGTTGGCTTCTGAATAAAACACTATTTTTGGGTAATATTGTTTTGCACCTTTCCCCTATGCGCTAGTACCTGGTGTTCCAAGGTATGTCCAGGAAACACATACTTACCTTCTTATCTACCCAAGAGGTACACTATAGCAAAATTTCAGGGTGCATAAAACACTTCATGAAAAGTGTGTTGCCAGCTCTCCAACTATGACACTTCGGAATCAAGGGTGAAAAAAGAGAGAAGAACCCCTCTGCATATAAGTAGTTAATATTTTTCCAGATGACACGAGGGGCAATAATGTTGAGTCGGACTATAATTTTCGGGTTTGTAATTTTCTTAAAATAAGACAAGAAAACTAGGATTAATGACCGCTATGCTAAATCTTACATTTGAATCCATGTCTTGTTCCTCTTCATCGCCTGTGGACTGGTATCTACCTTCAATGCATATTTGAAAGCTCCTACTATTAGTTTCATACAGATATCTTTTCGGAAATCTGTTCGTAGGTCAGTAATATCAATGGAGAAATCTTCCTTTTCCTTTCCGCACACGTGGTTCTCAAGGGATAGATATTTGTCAATGGGAAACATTATTTTTTCCCTACCAAAAATCGAAAACATTCTATCTGAATTAGCTATCTTTTTTAGCCATTTTTATAAACCTGAAATTATTAATATGGTATTAGATCATACTACACAATATTTATTTTAGTATATGAAGTACAAGTTGATTATTTCTTGGTATTTAAATATTGTTTTATTCACATTTGGAGAGCGGTGAAGGAAAATGAAATGCATCAGTCAATTTGCACTAAAAGTCACCTTTGGTAAAATGTCCCATACAAATAAGATAAAATATATAGATTATTTACCTGAAATAAATAGATAAAATATATTCATCCGAAGATTTATTCACAAAAGGAGCAAACATTTGATAACAGTAGGGTTTTATTGTAGAACATATTGAACGGAGGAGAAAGGCTTTACAGGCTATGTTGTGGGGGAAAAACTAGGTATTAGACAAAAATAAATCAAACTAGGTGTTTTAGTAAAATAGACAACACCACACTGCTTGAAGCATGTTTATTAACTATAACTAAGCTGAATGTAATTAAAAGAGCTGGTATGACTTATCAGGACCTTGGAAGACAAAGGGCAAATCAGCAAAAATTTGACTTTTTTTATTATTTTATTTTCTGAGTAAGAAAGATGTCGGTATCACGATGCATCGCCTTGTTTCTCTGGTTTGCCTTTAGTTCTCTCACAGTTTCAAGTTAAAGTGAATAGCACCATCATCTATAAAAAAATCAATGTCCGATTTCAAGGGCAAATACTGGGTCTGAAACTCCCCTCCTAGTATTTTGTTACCCATAACTCCCCTTTTGGCATTTTGTTACCCATAACTCCCCTCCTAGTATTTTGTTACCTATAAGTCACTCGTATAAATTAAAATTAAAACATTGAATTTCAACTGCATACTTTTTCAGGGTTATGAATCAGCTATCCATAGAGTAAACTTTGACTTAGATTTCCCAACATCCGGATTTCGTGATTCCCCCTTTCTCCACCAAGCTACTGATATATAACCTATCCACTTTTTATTAACAATTTAGAGGAACCTTTAACTATTATAATTATAACTTAAATTTATCTTAATTTGTTATTGCTTAAGGTGAATCCTATTTGTGCAAGAAATGCCTTCATTAGCATTCTTCACCCGATAGGACCTTGGTTCAGGGAGTTTCTTTGTAATCGTACCATCTATCCACTTCAGACCCCCCAGATATCCAGAACTTCCAGTCCCAGATTGCTAGAATGTCCTTGTTCTTCCTATCTGTCGTCTGTCCTCGAGAGGAGTTAAGTCTCTATGCCTTTTCTTGCACATCATGTGATATATCACTACCCCCCTTCTATCCCGAAATAGGCGGGGAAGGAATATTCCACCCTCTCGGTATCTACTACTTAATATTAACTAAAAATATCAAACAAAATAAATACAAAATTTTTTATAACTAAAAATAATTTTCCATACAGATCAATACAAATTAAACATTTGGTTAAATAATATAAATACTCGCTATTTTGTAGAAATCACTAATGCATAAAACAGCAAATTTTACTTTTATATGTTGCATATACAACGTCTAGAATATGTTGGTAACAGTGCAGACATTATAACTTTTGAGTTCCAACTATTCCCAGTCTGTAAAATGTCGTCGTGAGTGAGGCATCGAAATCTGAATCTCTTGGTCGGCGACTTACACTAAATATTGTGCTCACTTCTTCTCTCACTGGGACCTTTCCAAATGTGGATGTCCGGGTGTATGTGCTAAATTGATATCAGAACCTAACTAGTGAAGAGTGAATTTTATTGTAAAGTCTAGTAAATTTAGTTGGTCTATCGTGCGATTGAAGTTTAATGAAGGTGCGTCCTGTTGAATACCGAAAGCGATGCTCTGACTGAGTAATCTACATCAATTTGAGTTTATGCAATTTAAAAAAGGTAAGAATTGCTATTTTAATTGCATGTATGTTTTCTCATAGTAGTGAATTTTGTTATTGACCATTATAAAATTTTTGATCTACTCATAAAGTATAATATCTATTAAAAAAAATGATTTCGTTTAGAGCCTTCTGCTCAAATTCAGGAACATAAATATGCTTTAGGTCCACCCGACAAACCTATGTAATATACTGTATAACATGCAGTCTTCTTTTTCGTACATAGCCAACCTGCATGCGCAAACGCCAGCGGGCACATTTTTGTAACGCTTAGGTCCACCCGACAAACCTATGTAATGTACTCTATAGCATACAGTCTTCTTTTTCGTACAAGGCCAATGCGCATGCGCAAACGCCAGCGGACACTTTTTTTAACGTTTTTTTCCAGTTTAGTCACCGCTAAAGCATATTTTTTTGCAAAAAAAAATATATATATATACCTTCCTTTATATCCAGCTATTTTAAGGCACAAATCAAGGAAAATGAAGGGTAGGAGCTGTCTATACAAAAATGCAAAGTAGTATTTGTAGGGGTTCGTAGTCCAGGTACAGTCTATGGCCCAGATCTTTGTCCCAATATGATATTCTTGTTCCATTTGTTTTGCAGTCAATTCCAAGTCTTTGTAGGTAATTGGACAAATAGCAGCCATCCCACAGTTGTATACATCCAGGCCACTCCCTCTACGAACATACAGAAAATGTCTTCAAAGCCTTATTACAAGTAACATCAGGATGCATGTCACATTAATGTAATTGTAACATATATTAACTCAGGTATTGCTTTTGTAAAATCAGTTACAAATATGTTCTAGATGTATAGTTGCTCAAAAAATTAAAATTTAGCAAAATTCGTCTTATCCATCACATTTAAACGTTTGTATAGGAGTTCAAGATATTTTATGCGTATTTTCCTCCAAAATTTAGCCTAGGTGAATAGCTATGACAGGAAAAGAACACTGCATTGTAGAGAAAATACATTCGAGAGAATCCCTTCTACGAGAACCTTTCATTAGACATAACTCAACCAAAACATTCTATTCTAGCACAAGAAACTCTTCCTGCCTTTTTCTTAAAATCAAATACTATATAATGAGATGGAGATAGTTAGCCGTTAAGTTGATGCAAAGTCACGGAATGGTTGGGATTCGGCTAGAAGAAAAAACGTCAGATCTTGAGGCTTTGGGAGCCTTCTTCAGCACTAAAAAATGGCGTGGGGAGGGAGGAAGGCCAAGATCAGTGTTGTGTAAATTTGAATTAAAATGTAATTCAAATGATATTTGAATTATGAATTACATTTTTGTATTGTAATTGAAAAGGCTAAAAATATCAATTATAGTAATTGAAACAAATAATTCAATATGAATTAACTGTATTTCAATTAAATGTAATTCAAGAATTTGAAGCAGTTATTTGAAATCCTTGTTGAGTAAATTTGAGTTAAAATATAATTCAAATGGGGAGACCCGATGGCCGTGAGGGTTAAGGCGTGAGCACTTAGCACTCCGTGCCAAAGGTCGTGGGTTCGATTCCTACTAGGGGTGGTGGCTTTTCTTTCGAAAAAAGAAAAGGCATTCCCCCTATCCTGGCTAGAAAAGGGGGGTAACCTATAGATAACCCGTCCTAAAATTCGTAGTTAATAATAAATGGACGTTAACATTTAAATGATAATTCAAATGGTATTTGAATTATCAATTATATGTTGTTTTTTTTTTGTAATTGAAAAGGCTCAAAACATCAATTACAGGTGCTAATTGTTTTATACTTTATTTAAAAATAAGACATCTTTATTTGAGAACACCAAGATAGCAACTGCTTTTATTTAACCTCAACAAATACAATAATATATAAAATCATATGGTCAATTCCATGACACTAATGACCTTAACAGTTGAAGCACCCCCCCCCCCCCCCCAAAATCAATATCAATTACAGGTGCTAATTGTTTTAGACTTAGTTTAAAAATAAGACATCTATATTTGAGAACACCAAGATAGCAACTGTTTTTATTTAAACTCAACAAATACAATAATATATAAAATCATATGGTCAATTCCATATGACACTAATGACCTTAACAGTTGAAGCACTCCCCCCCCCCCCCCCAAAATCAATATCAATTATAGTAATTGAAAAAACTTAAGTATTTGAATTGTAATTGAATTACAAATCTAATTGAATTAGAAATGTACTTGAATTATAATTTTAATGCAATTACAATTCTTGATAAAATTGATATTTTAATTACTGACAGTCATAATTAGTGATAATTACACTTAGAATTGAATTACAACTATAATAAAATTACAATTCTTGGTAATTGATACTTGAATTACATAATTGGATCACATTAATCAGAAAGAAACCAAGCGACAGTATCATGGTTCTTAGAAATTGCTCTTTAAGTTGCAATATCTCAGGGATTTAGGTAATTATTCTTTTTTGTGTATTTTGTCGTCAAACTATACAATATTCCACCAACTATTTTCATGGTGTTTCTGTTTAAAATAACATTTCTTACAACTAAATAGCTCAAAGTAAAGAACACTTTTTTGTTTTAAAATAAGGCGCTTGGTTCCTTTCTGATTAACATGATCCAATTAGTGCTTCAATTACATTACAGGATTACAATGTAATTATAATTCATGTTTTAATGGAAATATTATTCTTCGTTCCCGTAGATCACCGAAGTTAAACAACGTCGGGCATGGTCAATACCTGAATGGGTGACCGACCACGTGCTGTTGGCATTAGAAAAGGGTGGCAACCTGTAGATAACCCGGCGCTAATAGCCAAATAGTTGATGCGCAGTAAAAAAAAAAATAAATAAATAAATATTCTTGGTTTAATTCTAATTCATGAACTACTAATAAAATGTAATCGTTATTCGTAATTATTAATTCAATTACAAAAGAGTTGCTTTTAGTGCTGAAGAAGGCTGCCAAAGTGCAGCCGAAACGTCCAATATAGTGTAGTGTTTTTGTTATTTTAGGAGCACAATTAATATTCGTCTGAAGTATAAAAAGATCATTTTTAATTGTATTCGAAAATGATTGACTGATGTCTTGGAGAGAAACGGCAGTAAAACACATTTCTAAAGAGACAAATACTCATAGGTAATAAATAAACTGTCCTATATTTTTTTGGCCATTGAATGTGTTTTTATTTTTTTTCTTCAATTAGAAATATACTTTATGTCATAAATTTACTGGCTTTTGTTTGTAATTGCAAAATCATTTAACCTAAAATATATTTATAAAGATTCATCAAGTAGAATTAATTTTTAACAAAAAAATGAAGGTGGCCTATAATTTTGTCAGGAAGTGTAAATAACCCCAATTTTAATTTTGATGGAATCTTACTTCTGAGCAGCCGTCTTGCCAGCGATGATCTCAGCCCTGGTAACTAAGTCCACAGGTATAAGATCGTTGTAGCAATCTCTCTTCGCCCTTAGAACACGTAAGACTCCACTGTAGGCTCCTATGCATAGAGCTGAAAATCCCATAATCGAATCTATCCAACCTTCTATGGGATCTTCTCGAACTGTTCCTATAACTGTGAATAAAAAGTAATTAAATAGCAAAAATATTAAATAATATATAAATATATATATATATATATATATATATATATATATATATATATATATATATATATATATATATATATATATTGTTATAATTTAAATAAAATGAATGAATTAAAATATTTTTAAATTAAAGAATGCGCCATGTTGGGTCGACAAAATGTATAATATTTAAATAAAAAGAATTATATTATTAATAATTTATTTACGTTACGCCTCTACGTTGGGAGCCAAAATGTTATAATTTAAATAAAAATTTGATAATATTTAATTTTAAAAGAACTCTTTATCTCAGGGATCGGGTTCGAGTCCAGTAAAGTAAAACAGAGATAATTTTAAATAATAAAAAACAAAAGACTCATGGATAAGCCACATCCAGGCATATGGATAAACAAGCATTACCTGATATAGAGCCAGCTTTGTATTAACTGCATATGACAGGATCTTCTTTAAAACTGTATCTCCATTAACGGACTGAGCCTAGACTTCATGAAAACTGATGACTATATGAAACTAGCTGTGCACTGAACTAGAGCTGCATTAAGACTGGCTGTAGCTTCTTTTGAACTGCACTATCGTATGATTAGATCTTCCATTCAACTGAACTGCACGTATGAGACTAGAGCTTCGTTTCTACTGAACTCAACTGTATGTGACTGTATCTTCCATTACAACTCAACAGACTGAACTCAACTGTCTGTGACTGTATCTTCTTTTCAACTGAACTGCACATATGAGACTGGAGCTTCTTTTTAACTGAACTGCACTTAACTTGAGCTGCATTAGGACTGGCGTTGTTTCTTGGCGGGAGCGTCCTACTGGTACACCAATGCTACATGTATCGACTGCTAGACAAATATAACAAATAATATTTGTTTATCCCAATGAATTTAACATATCAATGAGCTTTTTGATTTCCTTCCGAATTTTCTGTTAATTTTGAATCTTTTAAATATGTAATGTAAAATATCATTATAATATATATATATATATATATATATATATATATATATATATATATATATAGACTTAATTAACAAATAGATATATCGACTCCGATATATATATATAAACTCTGAATTGTCCGAACAAAACTAACACATGAATATATCATGACAGGACTTAACAAACCAACTTGTGATATATGCAATAGAAACATACAGAATGCTGAGGATTAGAATATTTACACATACCCACCAACCTTACAGTACTAATGGTAGTGTAAGGCCCCGTTTTCCCCTGGACTTTGTTAAGTGAATAAAGATGAGAGAAAAGGTTGGGTGTCCATCATTGGAGATGTGGGAACAACGAATCTGCAAACGTTGCGTCTGGGTTGTTGGAACCGCATGTGGCTGATTCGTAAGATTTCCCGGAAGGTTTCAGACCTGACGAGAGTTTTTCGTCCAGCCACCTGCTAAGGGGGTGGGGTTAAAAGGGTATAAAAAGAGCTGGCTTACCTCCGACGGGGCAGAGTCCACGCCCGTTCCTGAGGTCTCGGCCGATATGGCGATGAGAGGTAGGTCAGCTCAAAATATTCTCTAACCTCCACGAACAGGAATATTTGCTAACTCTATCTAGCTCTCTCTCTCTCACTCTCAACCCTTTCTCTCATCTTAATGATGGTTTATGATATTTATGTATGTAATAGTAACCTGAGTGTAATTTACAGTTTTGAAAGGAATTTTCGCTCCTCTAAAATATTTCCCCATTATTTATTCCTTTAAATCCCGTCCTTGGGTACTACTTAAATGGCCAGCTGCAAGGGGGCATTAGATAAGAACCCTGTCCCCGAGATAGTCCGGTGGCTGTACTGCTAATGCTAATAGGATCATTGCTCAAACCGATATCTCAGCACTGGGTACTTGTTTGTCAAAAGTTATCACGTTTCCTGGTTTAAGGACTGCCAAATATGATATTCGGGTTTGGCCCTATTAGAGAGTGAAGAAATCCCTATTCATAACCATAACATGTTGGGGTTCGCTGGAAAGGTTGAAATTAGAGCTACACGATGGTGGTAACGGAACAGCAGTTTGCCGATATGAAAACGGCCTTGGACCAGGTATTGGCTGCAAATCAGCAGTTAAGAAATTAAGTAGAGAGGACCAGGGACGGGAATAGACATGCAAAGAGGGACCTTTCTCTGCATGAAATGGTTAGTCATTGGTCCGGGGATGATTCGGGGGTATCTATCCAGGATTATCTGAATGGTTTGAAATTAGTGGGGATCAGTGGAAACTGGGATGATTGTGATAAAGCTCTCGTGTTAAGAATGAGACTGAAAGGGATGGCTGCGAACTTCTTAGCCCGCAGGTTAGGTCTCCAGGGGCCAAATATGCCTTATTCCTTCATTCGGGAGGCTCTTTTTGACTGGTTTAGTGCGAACATTGAACCTAAGCAGTTTCCCCTCCAGCTTAATTCGATGAGACAGGAACATGGGAAGATGTAAGGACCTTCGACAATCGTCGAAAGATGGGAGAGAGATCCCTTTCGGTTGAGGGATTTTCTGAAGAGGAAAACAGGGAAGTAATCCGGGATAGTCAAGAGGTGGGACGCGAAGGACGGATTTGTACAGGCGGAACTTCAGGGGAGAGTTTCAGCAATTCCGATGGGAAGGCCCAAGTCCGGACAAGTAGCAAAGCCGACGCCACTTGGACCCCAAAGGGAAGACCCTTAACCCTGCCTCGTAGGTCCCCATACGCACTTAGGAAGAGAGCTAAATCGCCTGTAAACGACTCTTCTTACCGGGCTGTCATTGCGGGAGATCCTGGAGTTCTGACCATTGCTATGGAAAAATTGAGTTCTATAAAAACGACTTGGGTTACGCGTCTGGCCAAGGTGGTTCGCAAACTTAAAGTGTATTTAAAAGTGATTACAACAATTGAAAAACAAAAAAAAAAAACGATGTATTTACTATTTCCAATATTGGAACTAGGAAAAACGATTACTTCCAAGTTATATACATCACTATACATCACACACATACAGTTGGTAATAGCAATATCTTCTCTCTCCTTCTCTCTCTCTCTCTCTCTCTCTCTCACTCTCTCTCTCTCTCTCTCTCTCTCTCTCTCTCTCTCTCTATATATATATATATATATATATATATATATATATTATACATATTATATATATATATATATATATTGTAATGATTATTTTTTATTTAAAATAAAACGATTTTAATTATTCTAATAAGTTTTAATCTCAGGGATAAAAGTTTCGAGTGAATGAATAATATAATATTTATTTTTAGACAATCTTGAGATACAAACACCAATATTAAAATAAATACAAATGACAATAAAAGAATTAACAATTACAAAAAAAATAATTTTACCTCTAAATTAATCTACTTCCAATAAAGCTTCAATATACTGCGCTTCAGTAATTCCTTCTTCAAGGTGATACGCTTTCTTGCCAGGTCTCGTGCATAGAATGGATATCTTGAAATTCTGGATTCTGTTGTCTTCTCACTCCGTCTTCTATGATAAATAACAATGGACTGCACTCTGTATTCTCTGTGGCTAGCGATAGACTCTAGCTCCGCACTCGACAACTGCTAGGAATAGACTTCAGCTCTTCTCTCTATGACTGCTGGAAATAGACTGACTTGACTCCGTACTCCTCGGAGTATAGCTATGGACTGACTTAACTCCGTACTCCTCGGAGGATAACTGTGGACTGACTTGACTCCGTACTCCTCGGAGGATAACTGTGGACTGACTTGACTCCGTACTCCTCGGAGGATAACTGTGGACTGACTTGACTCCGTACTCCTCGGAGGATAACTGTGGACTGACTTGACTCCGTACTCCTCGGAGGATAACTGTGGACTGACCTTGCTAGCGGGAAAGTTTGGCGTCCTTTTTTTCCCACTTCCGCACTTTTGCCGGCTTATATATGAAAGTAATAATTATATTTTTGTAACTTCAAATAATTAATTTATTATCATCTGAATGTACATTTAATATATGTATATTGTACATCAGTATTGTCCAAAAATATTATTAATTTAAAGCGTATATAATACGATGTTATTTGTATATATGGTTTGTGATTTGCGCGGGCTTTTCAAACTATCCATGGTTATTTGAATTTAAAAATATTTTCGAGAATGTAATATATCATTACAATATATCATATGCATAGCTTACCTATAGCCGGACGCATGACTGCAATAGGTATGTGTTTGCTGTACTCCTTGACCACTTGTTCAGCAAGGGATTTGCTCCAGGTGTATGTGTTCGGATGGCCGCAAAGGAGTCTGAAAAAATGTCCCTTAAGAGTTAAGAACAATGTTGGGCAAAACTAAAACTAAAATTAAAACTACATTCACTTTTTAGAATAAACTAAATCCTAACTAAAAATTGCTACCTAAAAAATAAAAATAAAACTAAATTAACTAATGGATATTAGTTGAACTAAAACTAAAACTAAATCATTGGGAATTGATTAAAGACTAAATTAAAGCTTTATTTTAGTTTTACAAAAGTAACGTGAATTAATGTAAATCATATGTTATTTCGATAATTAAGTAAATTATTAAAACTAATAGAATTTGTTTTCATTTTGTTTTAAATAGGCTGAGGTTGCAACCTCATGTTTTCCCCATTATAGTTCATAAATAAACACTATTTGTTTAAACAAAAATTCATACATACCTACTTTTTTACCCTTGTTCTGAATCAAAGTATTCAATAAAATAATTAGTGAATTAAAAACTAATATCATAAATTAAGGTAACTTTTGATTAAATTATACTAATTACTACACTAAAAACGGATACTAAAACTAAAAAACCATATTTACTAAGAAAATAATCCAACACATGATTAATAATTTTACAAATCTAAAACTAAACTAAAACTAAAACTAATAATATAACGTGAGTTTATTGTTAGTTAGAATGAATTTACGTTAGTTTAGTAAAATAACGTTAGTTTTGCCCAACACTAGTTACGATTAGATACTATACTGCAGAGAGTGTTAACATAGTTTAATAATTGTAAACAAGCTATTACAGTTGTTTGTTGTGTAGTTGTGAACTATAAAACAAATTAGAAATTGAAATTAAACAAATTAAATGTGTCATTTTCACTGGTGAAATTCTTAACCCTGATGGCAAATAAAATTCAATGTAGGGTACTGTGCAATATAAATGTTCTCTGTTTTAAAATAATTAATTTTTTTTGTTTCCTCCCTCCCTCCATAGGAAGAAAACCCCCTTATGTCATCACTTCCTGACACCTGTAGTCTAGACGCCACCTCATTGTCTTCTTGGCATTTCATCCAGCCTCAAGTTGTATGTAAGATCCCATCGTTTCCCAAATTCAGACTTGGTCTAGCCCCTCCCCAAACAACCCTGACTCCCCCTAGATTTAGTATTTTAGACTATGTAGGCTTAAGATCCCCATTGTAAATATCATAGTTCCTTCTAGTACGTAAGCGTAGAATAAGGTCTAGTTTTAAATCCAGCTCCAGGTTCCAATCCGTTGGGCCTGGAGCTCTCTATGTACTTATCAATGAAGTTGGTCGGGTGGACAAAAAATTCAGATCATTACTTCCAAATCATTTTTCCAATCAAGTTTTTTTAAAGTCTACCATGCGTTGCAAGATATATCTGACTCCCAGTACTGTGAATTTTCTTTCTTCAAAGCCTCCACTTAGGACACAGGAAGACATCTTCATCTTCAAGATCCAGTCCGGAGAGGCCAGAACACCACAGTTCACAGGAGTATCGTAATACTCATTGTCTTGATCCAGAACCAAGAAATCTCCGCATCACTTGGGAGACAAAAACTTCAGGAGGACTTCACGACAACTCCAGGGAACTTAAAGATGTTGCAGCACTGAAGTAGACATTAGTATATTAAAATACCTGAACTTATCCTATAATACATTAGTATTCCTAAAATGAAACAACTCAAAAATCGGTGTTTTTCTGTTAGGACTATGAAAGACATGATAAATATCTCTTTATCAACCATCAAAACTGTATGTACCTAGCTTCAGAGCTTGTACACGAGAGGGAACTTTGTCACCCTTCCTGTGTTAATGCTATGTCCCTACACAGGCAAGAGAAACACATTTTCAGTTGAATTTTATTTTGAGCTGTGTCTGTATTTTATATTTATTATTTATATAACTATATTTTATTTAGTTAGCACTTGCTAGTAGTAGATGTTTTTGTTTTTGCACCTTGCTAGAATGATTCTGTGTTTGTACCGAGCTAGTAGTGAATTTTCCTGTGATTTTACTGTGCTAGTAGTGAATGTTCCTGTGATTGTACAGTGCTAATAGTGAATGTAAGACAGACTTCTCATTCAAGGCGAGCAGGACCGAAGATTGAGTCTCCTGCAATTTGAGTAGCGTCCTCCAATCTTGACAAGCCGGAAGTATCTCCTCGATAGATTCCTTTGGAGGTCTGTTGAAGTTGCAATAAGCAGTAGACAGGTAGACGAAGGCCTGAAACCAGTTAACATATAATCAACTATATCTTCATACAATTAGGATTATGTTAAGAAAAACAGGAATATTATCACCTTGAGGTTTTTCAAAGTGATTGCTAAGTCCAACATTGTTTTGGTAGCTTTGACATTTTGTATCAAAGCATCGTTTAAACTTTCGCTGAACTGAACATCTGCTGCCACATGGAAAACTAGAGTGGTGTTCTCTCTCAGCTCCTGTAAGAACATTTAAAAAGAAATCAGTCCCCTGACAAGCCACGAGAGCCCAGAGCAGATATTGTTAATGTGTCTGAGTCTTGATCAAATGGGGGACTAGGGAGATGGTGTGGTTTGTACTTTGCTCCAGCTGGCTGCTTTTACAGGAACCTATTAAAGGATATGTAAGCCCAGAGACAGTATGGGTCTCCAGCTGTGACCCTGGAACGACTGTATTAAATGTTAAAATCTTTAGTGCAAGGCTAAATTTCGAACTCTGATCTTCCTTGAGTCGAGTTCTCTACCATTCAGCCAATCATGCCTTCACAAGAACATGTGTTTAACATACATAAATAATAATAAAAATGCCATAGACTTTGGTTGATAAAAACTATTCAATGGGTCTCCGCGTGGGCTAGTGGCTAAAGTCTTGGATTCTCATGCTTGTGATGGGGGTTCGAGTCCCATCTGCTGCAGGGATTTTTCTCATTTCAGGGCCTTATGAGAAAATTCCCAGGTGCACCATAGAAGTCAGTGCACCATTAAAAAAATAAAACAAATTTTCAGTGAGGATAGAGGGAAAAAAGATTAATCAGAAGAGAAAGAGCCCTGGTTAGAAGAGACTGTGTAAAAACAAAATGTTTTTAAAACATTTCTTTTGATATAAATAACATAAATCCTGCATCACTTACTGTTTCATTCATAGGAAAAAAACAAAACAAAAAACAACACAATAACTGATTACTACATGAATCGGTATACAATATTATAATAAGATACTTAAAAAAAAAAAAAAAAGAAAGAAATACAAATGGAGAATTTGATATAAGTAGATGTAGCCTGGCATGCCGGATAACAGCTATTTAAAATACAGTAGGTGTAGTTTGGTACGCTGGGTAACAGCTATTTAAAATGATGTAGGTGTAGAATGGCACGCTGGGTAATATCTATTTAAAATGAAGTAGGTATAGCATGGCACACCGGGTAACAGCTATTTAAAATAAAGTAGATGTAGCTTGGCACGCTGGGTAATATCTATTTAAAATGAAGTAGGTATAGCATGGCACACCGGGTAACAGCTATTTAAAATAAAGTAGATGTAGCTTGGCACGCCGGGTAACAGCAATTTAAAATGAAGTAGGTGTAGCTTGGCACGCCGGGTAACAGCAATTTAAAATGAAGTAGGTGTAGCCTGGCACGCTGGGTAACAGCAATTTAAAATGATGTAGGTGTAGTATGGCACACTGGGTAATATTTATTTAAAATGAATCAGGTGTAGCTTGGCACGCTGGGTAACAGCAATTTAAAATGAAGTAGGTGTAGCCTGGCACGCCGGGTAACAGCAATTTAAAATAAAGTAGATGTAGCCTGGCACGCCGGGTAACAGCTATTTAAAATAAAGTAGATGTAGCTTGGCACGCTGGGTAACAGCAATTTAAAATGATGTAGGTGTAGTATGGCACACTGGGTAATATTTATTTAAAATGAATCAGGTGTAACATGGCATGGCGGCTGACAGCTAATGTATATATAATATATAGTTTATATATAAATAATGGGTTCTTTTATATTTGAAATGAACAGCGCCCCTAGTGCTAGAAGTAAGCATCAATGTCTTGTAATTATGCCGGTTTGGTGGCTAAATTCAATTTGAACACATAAACAAAACTGCTAAAACTGGAGTACTGTGGCTATAAAACTCTTTAGGAACACTCAAAAGAGTACAGTATTGCAGATACTCCTAATATAGTGACAATTCTCAGAAATGACAGGAATTGAGAATTTTTCATTACAAATGTTCTTGATAAATTGGATGACTGGAAAAATGGAAATATTTTCAGTTTTTTAGGTTAAACTTTCCTAAAATATGAAATATTAGAAGTCACACTTTCATTCCACGATCAATTGATATAAAATCTATATTCCATCAATCTATAAGATATCCAGAGTATCATTGACTCCAAAAGGAAATTGATGAAACCATCACACAAACAACCCGTTACCAGATGCTGTACATGCTTTAAGTCTGTAGTCTCTCTTATTTTATCTTTGCAGCGGATTCAATTCAAAGTACTTCCAATGGGTTTGGAGAATAGATACTCCCTGGGTGGTTCAGTTCTATCTGTGCTTTTATCTCGATCCATCTTCATTGTGACTCTTGATTCTCTATCCTGCTAACCCACTGATCCTAATTTACCGATATTACATAAAATTTACACATTACAAATTTTTATTCCAGTGGAAAAGTTAAAATTACAAATTCCTAAAACTAGGTACCAATTAAATAGAATGTTACAGTCCTTGTCAGAAGCAGAGGGCCATGTATTTCTTTGTGACAGTATCCGAACACAAGTTTTTAAAATTATCATAAATGTTTTTGTCACATGAAAACAGAAGTTTAAACATTTTCACTGAGTAAATATCACTAGCTTAAATTAAAAATGAAATTATTATTTCTATTAAATAACGACACCAAGGAGGCTGAAAACATAGATGCAGAAAAGAAAACTGTATATACGAAATGCGTAGCGTACTACAAAGAAAAGTTCCAGGAAGAATTTGGGAAGAGGGAATACGTTGTGAAAGGACTGTGGTTCGGAACGCGAGGGACCATTCCGAAGAGCACAGCCATCTTCCTTGAAGAACTGGGACTGACAGCAGATCACCTGGCAGCATTGGCCGAGTCCATATTAGTGGGTACATTGGGCATAATCGCCAATCATATCTATACTCACTGAGTGCTTATCATCCATTCACACTGTTGTCTTATATACTTTAGACTATATTTTCAATTCTATCAATTCCTTCTCATCCATCACTATCTCCTTCTTTTTCGTCTTCATCTTCTTTATTCTCTATTCCTTGTTTCGAACTCCTAACATCTTCAGCCTCCAAAACCCTATTTCCGAATGGATGATAAGCACGCTGTGTTTCCAGCAACCCAATGTAATTGGGCAGCCCATTTTATTTATATTTTTAAATTAAGTTTTCTCTCTCTTATTGGTGTATAATAATAAAGACAACCTCACTGCTTGATCTGTGTTTATTAACTAACTTAACAAGGCTCTCAATAATTAGAACAGCTGGCATATAACATATGTAACATGTCCCCTTTTTATTAACAATTTAGATGGGGAACTTAACTAAATTAAAATAATAATAAAAATTGGCTTAATCTCTTTTCACTTTAAGGTGAATCCTATTTCGCCTATAAACACCTCCATCAGGAGTCTTCACCAGATAGGACCTTGGTTCAGGGAGTTTCTTAGTAATCCTCCCTTCTATCCACTTCAGACCTTTCTTCCCCAGATCTCCTCTCATCCAGACCGGCTGTCCAGTCTTAAGCTCTGATAGCTTCTTCTTTCCTCTATTATGATAATATATCTGTTTCTTCTGATTCTGATGAAGGATCCTTCGAATGCCAGGTACACCTGACTTTAAATCGTCCTCATGTGCAGGAAGTTTCGTCCTCAATTTCCTCTTCATTAGGACCTCTGCTGGTGATGGCTGGTCTGCCTTCGGAGTTGCATTGTAACTAAGGACGATGTAGAATAAATCAGTTTCAGAACTAGCTTTCTTGATGAGATTCTTGATTGTCTGAACGTGTCTTTCAGCCATTCCATTCGAACGGGGATAATGCGGGCTTGATGTCTTCAAAGAAATACCCCATTTCTTGAGAAACTCTCTGAAACTTGCAGAATCAAAAGGTGGACCATTGTCTGAAAAAATCTCTGAAGGCAAACCATGGGATGAAAATATTGATTCTAGAGCGGATATTACATGATATGCATTCTTTTGTGGTAATTTTTGAAGCTGTACAAATTTTGAAAAGTAATCTACAACGATAATGTAGTCTTTAGAATTTACAGAAAGCAAGTCTATGCCGATTTTCACCCAGGGTCTCGAAGGAATTTCATGAGGAATGAGTGGTTCGGAAGTATTAGCTTTCCCAAACTGCTGGCACTGAAAGCACCTCTGGATGACATCTTGCAGGTGATCAAGCAGCCCTGGCCAGTAGACAGATTCTTGAGCACGACGAGTACAGCTGTTTATGCCTTGGTGGCATTCGTGTAACTCATGTAGTAATTTTCGTCTTAGAGTTTTAGGAATTACCAGCCTTCTTCCGAAAAATAGCAATCCATCCTGCTCAGTAATTTCTGTCTTGTGCTGGTAATAAGGTCTTACTTCTATCTTGACTGAGTTCTTGTGTTCTGGCCAACCGTTCTTGACGTAGTGCTTGAGAATCTTCAGTTCTTCATCCTGCTCTGTTTCTT
The DNA here is from genome assembly GCA_946811695.1 of Gonocerus acuteangulatus. Lineage (NCBI taxonomy): Eukaryota > Metazoa > Arthropoda > Insecta > Hemiptera > Coreidae > Gonocerus > Gonocerus acuteangulatus. The sequence continues at coordinate 109,124,747 of OX328125.1, read as the reverse complement.
TCAGGAAAGTTTCCAAATCTTCTTCTGATGCCACAAGAACTGAGTCAATCTTGCAGTGGTCCAAGTATTCAGTTTCAAATTCGGTTTGCTCAGGAGCTCTTGATAAGGTGTCTGGAATTGTCATTTCTTTTCCGGGAATATATTTGAGAGTTATTCTATACCTCAGAAGTTTGATGACCATCCTTTGCAGCCTAGGAGAAAGACTATCCAAAGGTTTGTTGATGATCCCTAGCAGTGGCTTATGATCCGTCAGCACTGTTATGTCTCTGCCATAAAGATAAAAGTGGAATCGCTCACAGGCTGCGACTATAGCTAGAAGTTCTTTCTCTATCTGTGAATAACGTTGTTGAGCAGAGTTGAGTGACATGGAACAGTATGATACTGGATGTCTATCTTGCAACAGAACTCCACCAAGACCGTAGTGGCTTGCATCCGTTGCTACCGTAACCTCTTTTGATGGATCAAAAAGTGACAAAACTGGATAGTTCACTAGAGTATTCTTCAGAGATTCGAAGCATTTTTGTTGAGGTCCTTCTTTCTCCCAAGTCCAATGGGTATCTTTTTTCAAAAGATCTCTCAATATTGATGATTTATTAGCTAAATTTGGAATAAATTTATGTAAATAGTTAACCATGCCGAGAAACGTTTGCAATTCTTTCTTCGATATAGGTGTTTTCATTTTCAGAATAGCTGAAATCTTGTTTTCATCTGGCTCTATTCCATTATTTGATATAATATGTCCAAGAAATTTAACCTTTGTCTGTGCTAATTGGAGTTTGTTTTTGTTGAATCTTATATTATGAATGCGAGCTTTTTCGAAAAATGCTTCCAGTCTCTGATTATGCTCCTGTAATGTCCTTCCGAATATCAATGTGTCGTCTACATATGCTATTACCCCGGTGAGCCCTTCAATCACTGTGTTCATGTAACGCTGAAACACCTCGGATGCGGAACTGATCCCGAAGGGTAACCTCTTGAAACGGAATCTGCCAAAAGGTGTAGCAACCGTGCATAGTTTTGAGCTGGCTTCATCTAAAGGTATTGTGTGGAAGGCACTAGATACATCAATCAGAGTGAAATATCTGGCCCCATGAAGCTGTGAGAGTGTATCGTCGACAGTTGGGATCTCATTGTACTCCCTCATGATGTGTTTGTTAAGAGCTCTAGGATCCATGCAGATTCTAACTGATTTGTCTGGTTTCTCTACCACAACAATAGGATGGACCCAATCTGTAGGTTCGTGGACCCTCTCGATAATGCCCAAAGATTCCATGAGATTTAAGGTATCTTTGACTTTATCCTGGAGTGCTAAAGGGATTCTTCTAGTTCTAGCAATGACTGGACAAGCTCCAGGTCGAAGGCGGATATGATAAGGTTCTTTCTGGCAACCCACTCCCTCGAAGAGGTCACTATAAAGTTTCACAATGTCATGAGCATTCGAGATTTTGGACGAAGGTGAATCGTTCAGTGTATCTATTCTTTTAATAAGATTTAAATCTACTGACGATTGCAAGCCAAGAATAGGTTGGCACTCATCATCGATTAAATAAAATAATATTTCTTTTTTAAGTTTTCTTGATGAGCACTCCAAGAGGCAGGTCCCATTGATTTTTAATTTATGTTTTGTATAGCTTATTAAACTATTTTTAGTTCTCTTTACTTCTGGTTTTGATTCTAATTTTAGAAATATATGGTATGGCAAGATGTTGGCAGCACTACCAGTATCAATTTTAAAAGGAATTTGTATATTTTGTATTTTTAAAGGCTGTATCCACTCAGGAACAGCTGTTTCGATATTACCTAGTGTGTTCACTTCAACCGAGCCTGCATATAATGTATCGATTGACCATTTATTACCTTCTATTCCTGTAACCTCCGATTGATTAGGCTCATTGTTATTGTATTCCTCAACCACTGTTATCTTCTTGCTTCTACAAGCCCTTGCATAGTGGTTGAATTTCTGACATGCCTTGCATCGCTGTCCATAAGCAGGACATGCCCGTGGCGGATGAATCCCAAGACAATTGCTACATGTTTTGTTTGGTTTTCTCAATCCATCAATTTCTAATTTATTTTCCATTACCAAAGACTTATCAACAACAGCTGTGTTTACTTTACAGCTGTTCATAACCTGTACTTGCTTCATAGTTAATTCTTCTATTTGGCATATGTTAATGCATGTCGATAAATCTAAATTTCTGCTACTCAGTAACTTTTGCCTTAACCTATCATCACATGTTCCTGTGATGATTCTATCTCTAATCAAGGAGTCATGGAGATTACCAAAGTTGCAAAGCATTGCTCTGCTTCTCAGTTCAATTAAGAAATCATTAAACGACTGGTTTTCTGATTGCTCATAGGAAAAGAATTTATATCTATTGAATGTTTCATTATTAAATGGGTTAAAATGATCATTAAATTTATTGAGTATTATTTTCACTGTTAATTTGTCATCTTTTTCCTTAAATTTAAAAGTGTTATAAATTTTAAGTCCATATTCACCTATAGTACTTAGAAAAACTGCTCTCTGCTTTGCAATGGGTGCCTCAGATAAATCTGAAGCTTCCATGAAGAGAATGAACTGCTGCTCCCAGTTTCTCCATGCTACAGCTAAATCCGCTCCTGGGATGAATGCTGATGGTGCTCTTATAAAGTTTGTAAACATTTTAAAACCGCTGCCACCATGTATAATAATAAAGACAACCTCACTGCTTGATCTGTGTTTATTAACTAACTTAACAAGGCTCTCAATAATTAGAACAGCTGGCATATAACATATGTAACAATTGGAACATTGTCAAACATTTTATATGAAGAACCTTGCTCCATTGCGAGCATTCAATTGAAGCTAATACAATTTATATTAAATGAAAATATTTTTATTACAGCTTTGTTCCTTTCACAGTATTTATAACCCAAGAAGTTACATTTAGAATATTCCGACCTAACACAAATACACACACACATACAGACGCGAATGTGTGTGTGTATACATATTCATATATATATATATATATATATATATATATATATATATATATATATATATATATATATATAATTCATTTTAAGACTAACCTCCTTATGCTCGTTGGATATTCCCAGATCTTCTCTGCTCAGCTCTCCAGGAATAAGACGAACTTTATTCAGATTTTCAGGTCTAGTGGACTTCAGTTTATCGAACAGCTGAAAACAATCAAACATTATCAAGTTTCATACAAAACATAATATTATAAACTTATTTTCCATAATAATGTAGTAAGGAACCATAGTTTATACACAGATATATTTTGATTTTTCTAAACTGGAAGCTTTAAAATTTTTTAGCACGTTTCCTTCCTCCAGCGTTTGAAATAATTTGAGAACATTAGGCGCTATACTTCCCCTTCTTTTCCAAACTATAATCAAGAGTGAGAAATTAATTTGAATCATATTAAAAGATTTTGCTTTAAAAAAATGTTTCATGCCTTCTTGGCAGATCTTCAGGTGAACATAAAATAATCTTAACCCCCACGGGAACCTTCTATAGAAAGGGCCTGCGAAATCTTCCTCTATTCCTTCTTATTCTCGGCTAAGCTCCTGAGATATGAAGACCTCTTTCAAGGAGTCGCATATGCAATCCTTCATCTTTTGTACCTTTATACTAATGTTAATTCTAAATTATCCATCTATGATGATGAAGATTGTTACCGGTAATGATGTGATCTGAGCCCACCTCTCTTCGATAGACTTGCCTTTCTTGCTTCTTATGATCATATAGATGGTGTCTAAATCTGGACAGCTTCGGAGCAGTTTCTCTATCAGAACCTTACCCATTAAGCCGCTACCACCGGTCACCAGGATTTTCTGTCCGGTGTAGAATTCTGATATAGACTCCACCATTTCTATGATGATCTACAACGTTAAAACAAACAAATCAATTAAAAGATTTATTATGTTCTAGCGGGGTTGGTGCAGATAATCGCGGGATGTGATGCCAACGCCCATAACACTGTATGGGGGAGCACAAACACCAATATAAGAGGTGAGTCCCTTCTAGAATATATTATTGCTAATGATCTAGAAGTTTTAAATCGTGGAAATGAACCTACCTTTGTCAATGTAAGAAGAAGGGAGGTCATTGACGTTACTATAGCATCTGTTGGTATTGCTGGCTTGAATAGGGGCTGGCATGTATCAAAAGAAATATCTGGGTCGGACCATAGATATATTAGGTTCGACATAGTCTTTGATAAACGGGAGGGTAATATTTTTAGAAACCCGAGGTCAACTGACTGGGCAGGCTATGGGCGTGACCTATCAGATCGTTTACGTTCATGTCCTAATCGTGCCGGGAACACCTGGCAACTTGAGGTCATGAACGATTCTATCACCGACTCAATTATTCAATCCTTTCAGAATAATTGCAAGCCCGTTCGGAAGGGAAGGGCTAACAACCCACCCTGGTGGAACGAACAACTAGAAATAATGAGAAAAGACGTCAGGCGACTATTCAACAGGTCCCGGGTATCAAATAACTGGGATCAGTATAGTAGACGACTGACAGAATATAACCTAACCATACGGAGAGCCAAAAGAAACTCGTGGAAAGCATTTTGTGCTGACCTTGAGAACACATCTTCTAGTGCACGCTTGCACCGGATTATATAAAAAAAAACCCCTGGATATCTTGGGGGCACTGGGCATGGGCGGGAACCTCGCTCCTTGCGAGGATACCTTCAACATGCTTATGGAAACCCATTTTCCAGGATGTGAGAAAATAGATCCGAAGCGAAGGCCGCTCCTGCCAACCTCAAGGGGAAGCAAGAAGGGTTGGGACCTCGCAAAGGGTATTGTTAGGCCTGAAGATCTTAGATGGGCCCTAAATTCTTTTGGGCCATACAAGACTCCGGGACCTGACGGCATTTTCCCTGTCCTTTTACAAAAGGGACAGGATATATTGTTGCCGTACCTGCTCATACTACTCAGGAGCAGCCTTGCAATGGGCTATCTCCCTGGCAGGTGGAGAGAAGCAAGATTTTGCTTTATCCCAAAGCCAGGGAGGAATACCCATAATGACCCTAAAGCCTTCAGACCCATTTGTCTCTCATCCTTTTTATTGAAGACACTGGAGAAACTGGTGGCTAGGTACATCCACGGGAATGCCTTAAAGGCAAACCCACTTAATAATCTCCAGTTCGCATACAGAGAGGGGAGATCATGCGAACTGGCGTTACACCATCTTACTAATAAGATAGAGAAAGCGCTTGAACAGCGGGAGGTCACTCTTGGCGCCTTTATTGACATTGAAGGCGCCTTTGACAGGACCTCAACTCAGGCCATCGTGGAATCGATACGGGGGCTTGGGTTGAACAGGGCTCTCGAGGCCTGGATGGAAACATATCTGGACTCTAGGGTCCTGGAATCATCCCTAGGGGGATCCACGGTAAGGGTGAGACCTGTTGCTGGATGTCCGCAGGGGGGTGTACTTTCGCCTCTTTTGTGGAGTCTAGTGATGGACTCATTACTGACCGATCTACAGGGCCATGGTTTTTATGTGCAGGCTTATGCTGATGACATATTGATCCTGATTAGTGGTAAGTTCCTGAATGTTATGTCAGAGTTACTTGGTGCAGCACTGCGTAGATCCACGCAGTGGTGTGATAGAAGGGGACTTAAAATTAATCCGTCCAAAATGGCGATAGTCCCCTTCACGAACAAGAGGAAACTTGACGGTCTCCTAGAACCAGTTATTTCTGGGTCAAGGATACCTTTTGTCAAGAAAGTCAAGCACTTGGGAGTGATATTGGACTCGAAACTCAAGTGGAACGAACACACAATGTATGTCTGTGAAAAGGCCAAACGGGTGCTCTGGTCCTGTCGGGGCGTGGTTGGGAGGTCCTGGGGGATCAGGCCATCGGTGGCGCACTGGATATACACCATGGTGGTAAGACCCACAGTCACCTATGCGGCGCTGGTATGGTGGCATAGGTGTAAAGTGGAACTTCACAAAAAAGAACTGGATAAAATACAGAGACTAGGTTGCTTACTAGTCACTGGAGCCATGAAAACCACACCCACCAGGGCGATGGAGGTATTACTAGATCTGCGGCCTCTGCACTTAGAAGTGGAGAGGTTGGCCAGAATTTCTGCATATAAGCTCCAAGCGCAGAACCTTTCAAGCATGACACCCTGTGGAAGCTTTAAGCAAATCCTCGCAGGAAATGATGGACTGTTTATGCTACAAATGCCTTCGGACTATATGTTACCCGTCTTTAGACTGGACAGGAGGTTCGAGGTAATTAAAGCAGACAGAAATACTGCCCAAACCTGGCAGTCTAATCTCCCGGTTGGGGAAATTCACTGCTTCACCGACGGCTCCAAGACTCCGGAAGGAGTTGGAGCCGGAATATGGGTGGCAAGCAGAAAAGAATTGAGGATATCAATCCCGTTGGGGAAGTATCCTACAGTCTTCCAGGCAGAAGTCATTGGCATAAGGACCTGCACGGAGATGCTGCTGAGAAGTGAAATTTCTCGTGCTAGGGTCAACATACACTCTGACAGCCAGGCAGCAATATCAGCCATCGAGAGCACCTGCATTAAATCCAAGATTGTGGATGAATGCAGGAGGATGTTAGATCGTTTAGCTGTCACAAACCGGGTCAAGTTACACTGGGTGCCAGGACACTCAGATATACTTGGGAATGAGGAAGCTGATAAGCTGGCAAGACAGGGGGCCAAGGAGTCCTTTTGTGGGCCAGAACCAGCTTGTGGTATATCTCTAACCCTAGCAAAAGGTATCATTGATGACTGGGCGAGGCTACAACATCTAGGCGTCTGGCAAAGAGTCCAAACAGTCAAAGCGTTTCCTAAATCAAATTGACAGGAAACGTACAAAGATGCTTCTGTCCCTACATAGGAAAGCTATGAAGGAGACTGTGGCTCTTTACACAGGTCATGCTAAGATGAATAAACATCTATACAATTTGGGCCTGGCTACAACCTCTCTATGTAGGTTATGTGGGATAGAGGAGGAAACGCCCGCACACATAATATGTGACTGCACGGTACTCTCACGCAGGCGCTTTACGTACCTAGGATCTGTAAAAATAACTGACCCAGGAAGAGACTCTGAGCTCACACCTCAGAAGATCAGAGGGTTTGTCAGAGACGCAGGGCTGCTATAAGTGACCCAGCAGAGTGTCAGGGGCACAATAGATCTTTGAGGTCGAGTTGCTTTCCCCTCCGGAAAAGAGGGGTCCTGAGTATATCTTATCTTATCTTAGCGGGGTTCCTCCCCCCTCCATAGGGAGGAACCCGCTTATAAGGTTGACCTCGTGACGCAATCCGGAAGTGTAGACTAGAAAATTTTACGTTTCAGAAAATAACGGTGGCTCAAATTTGTGTATATATTTGTATTTTCGCGCTGTAGCTGCTCCAAAAATGGACCGATTTTGATGCAATTTGGTACAAATATCATTCGTCTAATTTCAAAGGTCAAGTTCGTTAACCAGCGAAATACGACCACTGGAACATGGTTTTTGAAGCGAAATTCCCGGGGAATAAAAATCGTTACGCGTACATCATAAGCTTGCAGGTACTCGTTTAATAGGATTCTTGGCGCTAAGATGACGCAGTACCTGCGAGTCGGACTTTTTATTTTGATTGTTGAAAGTTACTTTATAAACTGCAACGGGGGGGGGGGGGCTACAGGGGTCCAGCCAGAACTGGTGTGAGGCATTTCCTTTCAAAATTCTCAAAACGAATACTGTATGAATGTTGTCATAGCTGTTAGTGGAGTCCGTCGTCACTGGCATCTGTGCGGGTACTGTGGGCGAGCGCTTTCGACGTAAGCACGTATTATCAAGCCAATGTTGAGTTAGTACTGAACTCACGGGAGTACTATATCAACAGTGGCTTGATAAATGACGTATTTACGTCGAAAGCGCTCGCCCACAGTACTAGCACAGATGCCAGTGACGACGGTCTTCACCGACAGGTATGACAACAGTATATTTACTGGTGGACCTAACCCCTTAGATTATTGTTGTCATACCTGTCGGTGGAGACCGTCGTCACTGGCATCTGTGCGAGTACTGTGGGCGAGCGCTTTCGACGTGAGTACGTCATTATCAAGCCACTGTCATTATGACCCACGGAGCGAACAAATACTTTACCTGAACGAACACCTGCACAGAGTACAGACAAACAACCTACCTGGACGACCCTTCACAGAAGTAAACAACTCACTCCACCCTGTATAAATACTCTGACACTACAAACACAGTTCAGTACTAACTTAACAGTGGCTTGATAATGACGTATTTACGTCGAAAGCGCTCGTCCACAGTACTCGCACAGATGCCAGTGACGACGGTCTCCACCGACAGGTATGACAACAGTATATTTACTGGCGGACCTAACCCCTTAGATTATTTACCTTAGATTATTTGCTGTATGTATGGTTTGCGGAGAACTTCACAGACTTCAATAAATAGACTACCTATGTATCGCTATAACATTAACAGAATTATATAAGGCAAAACATCGGATTTGCTAACCCATGGTTAATAAAGCACTTTTATTTACACGGAATTTAATAAACAAGGGGAACAAAAAACAAAAATATGGCGATACAGAGTTGTCCTAAATTTGATTAGCTTTCATTTAAAGAAAACAATGTATTGAAATCGGTTAAGATTTAAAGGCTGTTGCCTTTTAGCACTTTCCTCCGAAGGAAAGTAGCTATTGAGGTTGGACTCATGATGGAATTTTTGAAAAATTTCTTCAAATCTTTATCGATCCTACCTAGTAGACACCGAAAATGACCCCCGTTAAAATTTATATATATATATATATATATATATATATATATATATATATATATATATATATATATATATGCATATATATATATATATATACATATATATGTGTCTGTTAACACGATAGCGGCCAGAGTTTTTGTTTTTTCGTCACGAAACTTGGTATATAGCATCCAATTAGCAAACGATTGAACGAGTTCGTTAACCGCTAAAGTCGGTCCACCGGAAGGGGAGGCTTACCCCGAACCCAAAACACTAATTTGACCATGTCAGCCGTAATATTTGTTATATTTCAACGAAACTTGGTATTCATAGTGGTAATATAGAGAGAAAAGTGAGATCTAAAAATGAACTAAATCGGTTCATTAGAAGGGGGGGTTTACTCCGGACCCACAATACCAATTCGCCACTACCAGCCGTGATTTTTGGTATATTTCGACGAAACTCGGTATTCGTAGTGGTAATCCACAGGTAAATACGTGTTGTAAAAATAAACTAAATCGGTTCATTAGGAGGGGGGGGTTTACTCCGGACCCACAATACCAATTCGCCACTACCAGCCATGATTTTTAGTATATTTCGACGAAACTCGGTATTCGTAGTGGTAATCTACAGGTAAATATGTGTTGTAAAAAAATAAAAATGTGTTGAAATAAAAATTCCTAATATACTCATACCGGTCGTAATTTCTGCTGTAATGTAACGAAACGCGGTATACGTCGTGGGTACCTCATGAGAAAGAAGTGCTGTAAAAATGAGCTGAATCGGTCAATCGGAAAGCGGGGGTTTAATTTGTAATATATTTCAATAGAAAAGCCCGTCAGACGTAGGTTCACAAAGCCGCCGCAAGGAGCGCTTTCTACCACTAGAGTGACTGTATCCTGTTCCTGCGTTAGATCAAAATACGATAATATGAGGTTTTTTGTATTTATTACGTAGTGTAATAGGTACCATGTGTAAACATAACTCTGGAAGCAAATTAATAATTGATCAGTTACTCATTACAAATTTAAAAGAGAACTATTCATGTTTTTATTTTATTTATGTAGGATATTTTAAGCAAATTGTTCTGGAAAGCAGTCTACACTACCCAAATTCTGAGGAAAGTGCTTAGTTATGCAGCTCCTGCGTGACGGACTTTTTTGATACACGAAATGTCACACAGTGGTACAGATAGCATTTTTTTACTTGGAATTATCAATTTTAGCTTTACTAATACTTTAATATTTAATTATATTATTAATTAAATAATATAGTTTATTGGTTATTATTATGTATTGTTCTTATTTACTATTAATTAATACTATTATATTATTTTTTAATACTAAATTTACAGATTTTTTTTACCACGTTCTATAATTTTCTTATTTTAAAATTATATTTATAAATTCGCGGTTAAACCAAGCCCTATTTACCATTTGAAATGTGTATACGTTGCGATAACACGATTTCCATCTCTGCCCTACTGCCTTTGCAAAATGTATTTATTTTTTATACAGGATGTCTACATCTGTTTGCGGTGATTAAAATGTTAATTTCAATCATAAGTTGAATACAAATGAAAATTTCACCACATTTAAAGATTTCTTTTGATCAGTTACGCACCTGATTCTTTCAGGATAACGTTTTATGCATTTTTCATTTTTTGAAAATTAATATTTAAATAAGAAAAACGTCGAGTACATATTTTAAAACATGTTTAGATCAATTCAAATAGTAAAATATGTTATTTACCTTATGCTGACATAATGGTCAAAGTATAAATGAAAAGAAAACTTTAGTCACCAAGTCAAAATATCGCAAACTAGTGTATAGTCTTGAGTTAAACAGTTTTGAAGCATTCAAAAATCGCAGGCTCGCTTTAATGTAAATATTCAAGGCCCCACTTTTGAGAACATAATCTAGAAAGACTTCTTGTTACATTCTAATAGGTTTTACATCATTCTGTCGATATAAAATATTTCAATTTTTTCGCGGTAAAAGTGCAACCTGGCCCACTGTGTGTCGTTTGGCCCCACTGTGAGTCGCATATATAAGCTAATGTTTTAAACAATTTTAGGGGGGCAACTCCTGCCACTTTCTTCAAGAGTGAGTTTAATTTTCAGCGATAGTCTTACTGAAAACATTCTCTAGGCACACATATGTAGCTGTTTAGGAAGCTTGACAACCCGGAAATACAGGATGTATGATGATTGCAGGTTAACCGAAAAAAAAGTATCAAGCTTTTATTCTAGTGGGAAAAAATTAATGATTTAATGACATAAATAGATCATACCTTGGTAGATATTTATATATAAAACAATGTTTCCTCTAATAACTTGATGGAACAGGGGTGAACTGATACTATGTTGTATCTTGCAAGACACAGAGATTAATACAGAACTTCTCAACAATGTAAGCGCAAGTATGGAATTGCATTCAATGCATCAATTGTGTTGTAAATAATATTTCTAAAATTTTAAAATTCATAAATTCTCGATTTGCATACAATGACTGCAGTGTTTGGAAAAAGTCATTCGGAATAATGAATAATCAAGTGTTTCGAGTACCTTATGGGGCACTTAGTACATTTTTGAGCTGTATTTTTAGGATGGTGTTTCCGGAAAACTACCTGGCATTCATAGCATTAATTTTGGATGAAATGAATGAGTCAACATCGTTGATAATTGTCAACAGACAATTAATAACTAAGTCCAACAGACTTTTATGACCCCAAGATGACAGGAAGGTCCACTACCTATGCCTGGAAAAAATGAGTCTCCAACCTTCTCAACGTTAGCTCCAGGAAAACACAATTACCAAAATGTTATGAGAGGATAAAAATCGGCTCTAATACTTGATGTAATATACACACATTGTGCTTAGGCCGGAATTTGGCCTGGCGCTCTACCGTGCACAAGATCTTGAATAAAAGCAATATTTTAGGTGACGACCCTCAACTAACGGTTGGAAGGATCCTGTCCAGGTAGACTCACAGCTCAGAGAATAGAAAAAGGTTGATTGACCCATACTGTATAGCTAGGCAACTCATTTAACTGTTCAATGCATTTCAATAAAACAACCAATTAAAAAGTGAGGCAAATAGGGGGGGGGAACTACGCCAGTAAAAAAGGAGAAAATATTCACAAGGCGTCTCTCTTGGAATGCTATATTTCTAACAATATATTTTTTCTGTTATTTTACTTATCCTGTTTTATTGACAAGTACATTCTCCTACTTAATGCAATTAATTTCAATTATTTCAAAGTTTTAAGTACTTATTTCTCCGATTGACATCGCCTAATCAAAACTTTCTTTGGAACCATTTTTGTAGAGCATTTAGTAAGCTCTCGAATGGTAACCTTCCGCTTACCTAGATTTCCAACCGTTTTCGAGATATTAAGAAAAATAGGCGCTAATAGCCCAGATGTCGGTTGCGCCGTAAAATAAATAAATAAAATTAAGAAAAATATACTAAGTTTCCAAAGCTTTTCATGTCTGTTAATAAAATATGTTATTCTAAGCCTTCCTTCCCTCCAAACCAAAATTTAAAGACCTTTTTAGCGCGGTTCCTCCCTCCCCCCATAGACAGGAACCCCGCTTTTAGGGCTGACCTCATGATATATATATATATATATATATATATATATATATATATATATGTATATATATATATATATATATATATATATATGTATATATATATATATATATATATATATATATATATATATATATATATATAAAGGTCTAACCAAAATTATAACTGTTTCTATGTCAGCATTTCCAACATTAGGTATAAGAACGGAACCGCGCTAAGATGAGGCAGTTCCTGCGAGTCGGACAGCTTGAATGAGAATTGAGTAGTATAGGATTTGGATCAGAAGCGATCATTTAGGATGAATAGAAATGGACATATTAATGGATGTCGTGTGAACTCAGACCGTGACATGTTGAAACTGAGCTCCCGCACGTGTCGCTAGGTATGTGTGCGACGTCAATCGCTCTCAGTCGCCCTGCTCCGCTCCGCTGTGTGTGTGTTTCTAAGGTTTTTTTTAAGGTGTAGTTCTAAGTCCGTTGGGCCTGGAGATCTCCATGTACATAATCATTTCTTTGTCATTCCCTTGGCAACCACCGAGGATGAAACATATAAGCCTGCCGAAAATGGAGAGGAATCCAGCGAAACATCGCAGGAAGAAGTATTTTTTATTTATTTATTAAGAGTTTCGCAACTTTTAGCGATTTGCTCTATAACAATAAATGATAATATTACAAAATTACTTGCAGGAAGAAGTAGAAAACGTGTGAGTACCACCGCTGGAGAAAGAAACCGTTCCATCTAAAAATATGATCCCAGCGACGAAAAAACAACATAACACACACACACATATATATATATATATATATATATATATATATATATATAAAATTAGTTTAGTAACAGGCCACGAGGGGCAGATACTATAGAGGTCTCTATTTATGACCATAAGGCACACTAGGGAGATAGTGTGGTCGGTAATATGCTCCGGCCTCCTGATTTTCCTCTTGGCTGCTAGAGTCATTGGCACCCAAGGTACCCATTATTAAATTAATTAAAGACTGGTTTGGCCTAGGGACGGTCAGGGAGGCCGAATTCAACCCATGAACGAAGACACTAGAAGAAAAAATCTTTAGTGCTTGCTCGGGATTTGAACTCAGGTCATCCAACTTATTAGTCCAGTGCTTATAACTTATTATCGTCGCTTTAAGCATTTACAGTGGAGTCACACTTATACGAAACATCCAGTTATAAGAAGAGTTTTTCGTTACCCGACGAAACTCCATTTAATTAATCCTGTGTATTGAATTATTCACTTATGCGATATTCAGTTATACGCAATATTTGTCTATACGAAAGCTATAGACAAGCTAGGGGATATTTGTTCCCCTGGTGTAAATACTATTCAGTTATACGAAGGAACACAGCTTTTCCACGAAATGTTTACAGACTTACCTCCACCAGTCTCTCTCTCACTCCTCCCAGTTCTTCTGCCCTTTCTTAGCCGTGTTCTATTGTCCTTTCATTTTATGAGTAAAAAAAAAAAAAATCAGACTCGCAGGAACTGCGTCATCTTAGCGCGGTTCCGTTCATATCTCTAGTGTCATTAGCAAAGGAGTAGAAGCTGTTATTGGTAGGTTTTGATCTTTAGTGAAAAATATAAAATGACATCTCAAAGAGAAGGAAGATTTAAGGCACCACAACAGGAAACTGATAGTATTCTAAGCGGAAATTACTCCCCCCCCCCTCCTTCCTGACGTTCTCCGTGGGAATCACTATTACCAACACGTTTCTCATTTTCATAGCTTACCTACTTTATTAAAATACTAATTTTACTATTAAATGCAATTAGAAAAACAATAACCAATTAATACGTTAGGTAAACAGTGACAAAACCTCGTTGAAAACTTAAAATGTTGACGTTTTAAGCAGTTATGTCTCGGAATGACATCGCGCCATCGAAAATTACAATTAGACCTTTTTGTAGGGAATTTAGTAAGCTTTTGAATGGCCACCTTCTACTTACCACGATTTCCCAGCCGTTTTCGAGATTTTAGAAAATATACGAAAATCCAAAAACTGTTCATGCCTATTTTTTTTTTTTTTTTTTTTTTTTTTTTTTTTTTTTTTTTTTTTTTTTTTTTTTTTTTTTTTTACGGCGCATCTACATCTTGGTCATTAGCGCCGACATCCAGGGTGTAGCGAGGAATTTTACCAGCGAGCCGTGGGATGATAAAATTCCTGCCGGAGGTTGGGAATCGAACCCACCATCTCCCGCTTATGAATCCAAGGCGCTAGCCATTAGACCACGGGAGACCCCTTCATGCCTATTAATGAAATATTTATTTTCTCGGGATTTGAACTCAGGTTCTCCAGCATATTACAGTCCAGTGCTCTACCACTGAGCTAACCTCACCCCCATATACATATATATATATATATATATACAGGGTGTCCCAAATAAGACGGCTCAAACTAATTTTGCGACCAAACGGTTGGTCTGAGAAAAAAATGTCAAAGGCAAAAGTTGTAGGGCTTGACCTAAGCTTTCTAAATATGTCAATTATTTAACATATTGACTGCGCATGTACGCTGGGCGCTAGATGAAATGTTGAGGTTTGACGATGACCCCTATTATTATGCACATAATTTTAAAGGGAATTAAAAAACAAACTCTTTGCTGCAAACCCCACTTTGATATCTTTGAAATCAAATACGTTTCGTGCGATTCAAACTTCATTGTTTTAAATTAAAACGATTTTTTGGAAGCACTTACAGAGGTCGATTATAAATGTGTGATACATGACTTTGAGGTATTTTTTCCTCAAAGTTGTGAAAAAAATACGGCCGATCCTCTGAAAGAAATATTTTTCCAAATAACTTTAATAAAATTGAAAATAAGGCATATTTTTTAAGTATTTATTCTTTAGGGATTAACTAAGCTAAATCTGATCATTCATGTTATCTCCCTGACTTCCATATCCCTATTTGAAAGGTCTTGATGCAAGGATGGGGTGGTACTTACTGTGCTGAAGTGTACGGTGAACATTTCTTCTTGAAATCCGTGTTTCTCTGGCAATCTCCAAAACGCTGATGTGGGGATTTCTCCTAACAAGGTCCAAGATGGTGTCCTGGTCTCTTCAACGATGTCTTCTGGTGAATGGGAAATGTCCTTGTCGGGCTATTGACACCAGACGCAAAATCGTTTTGTAAGACGGATGAACTCGGTTTGGGTAATACTGCGCGTAAAGTCGAGCAGCCATCCGAGCTTTACGTCTACACTCCCCGAAAAAAAAATAATCATATCCACCATCTCACAACTTGTAAATTTCATGGTTGAAAGCGAATATTACACTAATAATAAATAAAAGCAAAATAATGAATCATAATCCAATAAGGAATATCGGATCCAAAGGATTAGATAGATAACATGAATGATCAGATTTAGCTTAGTTAATCCCTAAAGAATAAATACTTAAAAAATATGCCTTATTTTCAATTTTATTAAAGTTATTAGGGAAAATATTTCTTTCAGAGGATCGGCCATATTTTTTTTCAGAAAGTTGAGGAAAAAATACCTCAAAGTCATGTATCACACATTCATAACCGACCTCTGTAAGTGCTTCCAAAAAATCGTTTTAATTTAAAACAATGAAGTTTGAATCGCACGAAACGTATTTGATTTCAAAGATATCAAAGTGGGGTTTGCAGCAAAGAGTTTGTTTTTTAATTCCCTTTAAAATGATGTGCATAATAATAGGGGTCATCTGCAAACCTCAACATTTCATCTAGCGCCCAGCGCACATGCGCAGTCAATATGTTAAATAATTGACATATTTAGAAAGCTTAGGTCAAGCCCTACAACTTTTGCCCCTGACATTTTTTTCTCAGACCAACCGTTTGGTCGCAAAATTAGTTTGAGCCGTCTTATTTGGGACACCCTGTATATGTATATATATATATATATATATATATATATATATATATATATATATATATATGTATGTTAGAGTGTGTAGATCCTAAGTTGAAAACTAAGATGTTGTAGGTAGTTGGTAACAGCTTCTTCAGTCTTCATTTATTTTATATTAAATTTTTGTTGTTGTAGAAACGTTTCGGCTATAAGCTATTTTCAAACCAATTATCTGTGAAATACAATTGATCATACTGGTTAGGGTATTAAGTTAAATAATAAACATAAAACATAAAAGGTCAGGTTTATTATTTAACTTAATATCCTAGCCAGTATAAGTATAATTAGATTGAAAATAGCTTATAGCCGAAACGTTTCTACAACAACAAAAATGTAATATAAAATAAATGAAGACCGAATCTAGGCGTACGGTAGTGCGCCAGGCCAAGTTCCGGCCTAAGCATACTGTGCGTATATTACAGGAGGTCTTAGAGCCGATTTTTTACCCTCTCATAACTTACAACCAGGTAAAGATAAAGTTATAAAATTGTACACAGGTATTATACTACTAGATGTGAGTAAAATTGGAAATTTTCATAATTCTACATCGAATAGTTTCTGATATATAAGCGATCGAAAATCGGGATTTATAGGACTCACTCACTCATTCACTGACTGACTCATCAAAATTACAAGACGCTTCCCATGATGCTAGAGACCTGAAATTTCGCAGGATGATAGATATGAGGGTGTTATTAAAGAAAAAAATCGAATAATCCTGAAAAAATGTGTTTGACTCCGCTTCCGGGGTGGGGGTGGGCAGTTTTGTACTTCCTTCGGAAACCCATCATCCCGTCCGAAACTCATGATGTGGAGTATCAAATGAATCGTCTCGAAAAATAAGCGTCTCTGCTGGTGTACCACAAGGAGCAGTATTGAGCCCTTTACTATTTAACTTGTACTGTCACGACATCCCCAAGCCTCAAACCGCCACGGTCGCTCTGTTTGCAGATGCCATGTTAGTCATGAGCCAAGGAGATGATGTTCCAGGAACCATCGCAGACCTTCAATCATCACTGGACAGCATCACCTCGTGGTTCGAAAGGTGGAGACTCCGCCTCAATCCATCGAAGACTGAAGCAAAGATATTCCCACTGAGGCACTTCGATGACAGGACTTCTCCTTGCTTGCGGATTGGACAGGCTCGAGTTCCTTGGACCCCTAGGGACCAGAGAGTGCGCTACCTTGGCGTTCACTTCGACACTAGACTGACCTAGAGACTTCACATTAACTTCAAACTTCAATTGACTCACACACGACTAAGACTACTATACCCACTTTTAAACAAGAAAACACCACTCAGACACAAATTCGCAGTTCTATTATACAAAACTCTATTACTTCCATTACTGACTTACGCATGCCCAGTTTGGTACAGTGCCAGTAACACAAACAGACGAAGACTACAGACATTTCAAAATAAAATTCTTCGAATTATTTTAAATGCACCTCCTTTCATACGAAACACACAAATCCTCAGAGAGCTCGGGGTTGTCCACTCCGCAGAGCACATTGAAAAACTCACCCAAAGGCACTATGGAAAACTACCAACAATAGAAGGAGCCAGCTACTTTCATCTAGGAGAGAGGATTGCAACACGACTGAAGCCAAGATGTTATCAAGACTTCTTTCATTTGCAATAATTTGCTATTTTCTAATTCATGTTCTGTTCACCTCATGTTCTGTTTACCTGTTGTTCATGTTCTATTTTTATTTTGTTAGTTTATTCCTATTTTTATTTTTTTTTTTAGTATTTATTTTGTTTTCTCCCTTAACCATTTGTAAATAATACTATATGTATTGGTTCAAATAAATATTGATTGATTGAAATGAATCGTCTCGGTATGAAGAACCTATATTTGATGTTTTAAGGAACATTTAGACGCATATAGGCTTGGTTAAAATCTTATACCAGCTGTCTGTCTGTAGGTTTGTTCATTGTACAAATCCGAACCGTTTGGCCGATTTTGACCAAACTTGGGACACATGTACGTCTTGGTCCGGGGAGAATCATAGACTAGGTCAAAATCGTCAATCAGCTGTCTTTCTGTCTATTTGTTCATTATACAAATCCACACGATTTGACCTATTTTGACCAAACTTGGCACACAGGTATGTCTTGGTCCGGGGAATGCACTAGGCTAGGTCAAAAAGGTCTTTCAGCTGTTTGTCTGTATGTTTGTTCCTTATACAAATCCACACCGTTTGGCCTATTTTGACCAAACTTGGCACTCAGGTAGGTCTTTATACGGGAGTGTCATATTACCTCTGACGTTTTGTACTTTTTATTCCATCGGAAAGCCACCATTCCTTCTGAAACCCATCATGTGGGGTATCAAATGAATCGTCTTGGCAAGGAGAACCTATATTGGATGTTTTAAGAAACATTTCGAAGCATTTTAACAACAACAGGTAATAAAGTCGTAGGGGTTAACTGCATAATATACTTGAAAGCAGATACTAAGTTTTTCAAAGTCGTGTCATCTAAATTACCAAGTTTGGGATCACAAACCCAAAACGTATCGTCTTTGTTCTTATATTTTTCTTGAAGGCCTTCTACTCATTCCCTATTGTGATCTTTATCCTTGGGATAAGGTTCCTGTGTTTTACAGTGTAATAGTTTAGTTAAGAGAGCAATCAATTTGTCCTCTAGAGTACTGTCATCTGGAAGAGCTTCTAACTATTCTAGTCTAGTGATTAGATGTAGATAGGTATGCTACTTATTGGTATCAAATATCAAGCAGTAAGGAGAACTTTATGCACAATCCAAATTCCAAGGTTTTATATGAAGTACAAAAGTCAGTAGGTATGCGTCAACCATATTTTCAACCAAAAATATTTGCCAATACAAGAGATGATACAAGAAAGAAATGTCCAAGTTCATTACTTAGGAGGCCTATTAGTTACTTACTAAGAACAGTAAAGACACTTCAACTCACCTTTAAAAACAACAATAAAAAAAAGTCCGACTCGCAGGAACTGCAGCATCTTAGCGCGGTTCCGTTCATGTCCCTAGTGCCATTTGATAAGCTTAGAAAAGAAATAAACTTATTTTTTTTATATATCTCGTGAAAATTGTCAAAATCCTCTCGAACATCTCGAATAAAAGTGATATTAAGGCGTCAGGGACAGTAGCTAACTTTTACACAGAAGCGGAAATTACAGAATCAGGCTCTCATTCTAAAGCAAAGCTCTATAAATCAATACAAAATATGCCTAATAAAGCCTTTCTAGAGGATACAGAAGCATGGGAATTGATGATAAAAACTTCTCGTAAAACCCTTAAAAATAAATTAAATAAGATCACTTAGTTCATAAAACATATTTTATTTTACGTGTAATAGCGTTTTAGTTGCCTAAAACTATTCCAAGCTCTAAATATTTAGTATTCCATACCCTGGAAATGGTCTCAGCCCCCCCCCCCGAAATTGTTTTTATAAACGCCCATGTACAGAAGGATCAAGAAGAAGTACACAAGATTGAGTAAAATACCCTGCCTAATATACCCTATGTAGAATAATATGCCGAATAAAACCTATCTAGTAAATACACAAGGACAAATAAAAGTCTTGACGAATAACAAGTCTAGAAAAAAAACTTTATTTAACAAAATAAAACAAAGTTTAGTTGCCCAACTACAATAGAATAATATACCTAATTAAGTCTATGGAGTAGACACAAATGGACCAAAAACAAGTCTTGTGGAATATTGGTTTTTTTTTCTAATTAAATACTTTTTATCAATATTTAGTATATAACCTTTCTTGAAAACTATTGATTGCTAATTGATGAATCGGTTTACAACTAAGTAGTCTATATGAATATTTAGTATATAACCTATGTTTGGATCTGTGTTTTTGGGGTGCTCTCCGCCTAGGCTTTGCATTTGTGTCGGCAGATACCTGGGGTTTATTTACAGCTCTTGAGGATTAACTCTTAGCAGGTAAATTTCCTGCGGCCCCCTTGTTTCTACAGGCATTGAACCGCCATATTTGCTCATAGTATCTAACCGTTGTGAAGTTTATTTTTTGGATTTAGGACTTAATATACATATGTAGACTAAATCATAGCAAGAAGTAATCCTCCGTCGTCGGTTCTTAACTATGTAGACTCGCTAATGTTATCCACTCTTAGATACATCGTATTTAAAATCCACAGCAAAAACACGACATTTCATCAGAATCCCCTGCTGAATAAAACTTATATAGAATAATATGCAAAATAAAGCCTATCTAGTGGATAAAATAGAGGAAAAAAGCCGTTCGTGGTGGTAGAAAATCTTAAAAGTATTTCGCTCAGAAATCTCCGAAATATTGTCACTAATTTTACGTATCCTGTTTTATAGCCAAATAGATTTATATTCTATAATCAGTAAGAAAAACCTACTAACAATGAAAAACTATGGGTAACAGATGAAAATAGGGAATACCAAGAATAATTCTAAAGAACGAAATCAGCACCAGTACTGTAATCTAGATATTCATACGGCATCTTCGAATTCTAACAAACAAAATATTGATTCTAATTATACGTATCCTGTTTTATTGACAAATACATTTGACTACTATAAGCAATTAAAAACACTAGGGAATATGCCAAAGAACTTGGAGTAGGAGCCTCGACAGTTTCAAGACATTTGAAGGAAATCCACAAATCCAAAACTGACATTTCATACGGTACAGCCTGATATATTTTTAACAATGAATTGTTTTTCTTATTTTAATTAATCTGTTTTATTGTAAAATACATTATCCAACTTTAAGCAATTAAAAAATAACAAGGAATAAAAACAAACAAAAAGAACCGTTCGAATAAACGAAATCAATTACTTCAAAGTTTAAGCACTTATTTCTCCGATTGACATAGCCTAATCAAAAATTGTTTCAGAATCTTTTTTGTAGAACATTTAGTAAGCTTTCACATGGTAACCCTCCGTTTACCAATATTCCTAACCGTCTTCGAGATATTAGGGAATGTATACGAAGTTCCCAAAACATTTCATGTATGTTAATAAAATATTTTATTCTAATCCTTCCTTAGCTCCAAACGTAACCAAAATTTTAACATATTAGTGTTGATGAAATTCAAACATGCAGAAAATGTTTCAACTGAATCCCATAATTTTAAGTATCAAAATCAAAGACAAAAGTCCGACTCGCAGGAACTGCATCATCTTAGCGCGGTTCCGTTCTTATCCGAAGTGCGATTAGGAAAGGAAAAGTAGCAGCTATCGGTAGGTTTTGATCTTTCGTTAAAAATATAAAATAAAATCTCAAAGACAAGGAAGCTTAAAGAGCCACATATGGAAACTGGCAGTTTTCTAAGCGGATGGGACTCTCCCGTCATCGCGACGCTCACTCTAGGAAAACTCTATTACCAATATGATTCTTATTTTCTCAGCTTTAATGAAATACTCATTCCACCGTTAAATAAACTTAAAAAACAAAAGTGAGGTAAACAGTGACAAAAACCCGTTTAAAATAACAAAACTAACACTTTCGTAGTTTTAAGCACTTACTTCTCCGACTGATATTGCCCCATCGAAATTTGCTTCAGAATCTTTTTTTTAGAGAATTTAGTAAGCTTTTGAATGGTTACATCGTACTTCCCACGATTTCTTAACTGTTTTGAAGATATTAAGGGGGGAAAATGGTGCTAATACCTACCGATAGCTGCTATATTCCTTCACTAATCGCACTTGAGATAAGAACGGAACCGCGCTAAGATGAAGCAGTTCCTGCTTTTTTTTTGTCAGACAAATTAATGTGTTTATATTATAATATAAATATTATGTTTATAAGAAGAGCAAATCACTTTAATTGCGGTGTAAAATATTGTTGCTAGCTAAATGTAAGTATTACATAAGCTCATAAGGAAAAAAATGGTGCTAATGACTCAGATTTCGATACACCATAAAAGAAAAAAAGAATTAAGGACAATATACAAAGATTCCGAAGTATTTCATGTCTGTTAATAAAATATTTTATTCTAATCCCAATAACGCAACACTTATACACAAATAAACTTTTTTTAGGTATCTATTTAATACGTATAAAATAAGATTATAATGAGCAATCCGCTGTGGCATACACCAAGTACTACCACCGTGTGGAGTGCAACTAGTATAAACCGGTACGTCAGTACCTCTGTGGTATGTAAAGAGCGGCTGTTCTGATACTGGCAAAAATTAGAAATCCTACATTCCTACAGTTGTTTGGAGGCTTATCTTTATGACCCTAGAAAGGAACTTACAGATGACGACGGTCCACTGGGCGAATTCATATGATTTCGTTCAATGAATTTAAAAAAAAAAATTAATAAATAGATAAAAACTTCTGAAAATAGGGAATACCAAAAACAATTCTAAAGAACGAAATCAACACCAGTACAGTAATCTAGATATTCATAGGGCATCTTGGAATTCCAAGATACCGTTGAAACAAAATATTGTTTCTATATATACGTATCCTGTTTTATTGACTAATACATTTGACTACTATAAGTAATCACAAAAATAACGAGCAGTGAAAAAAAAACTGTAGGAAACACACAAAAAGATTCGTTCAAATGAACGAAATTACCTATGTTTTAAGCACTTATTTCTCCAAATATGACCATCCCATCGCAAATGTCTTCAAAACATTTTTTGCAGAGAATTTAGTAACCTTTCGAATGGTAATCTTTTGCTTGCCAAGATTCCAAACCGTTTTCGTGATATTAATGAAAATATACGAAGTTCCCAAAACTTTTCATGTCTAAAAATGAAATATTTTATTTTAATCCTTCCTAAACTCCAAACGTAACCAAATTTTCAAGATATTAGTTTTGATAAAATTCAAACATGGAGAAAATGTTTCAACTGAAGCCCATGATTCTAAGTACCAAAATCAAAGACAAAAAAAGTCCGTCTCGCAGGAACTGCATCATCTTAGCGCGGTTCCGTTCATATCCCTAGTCTAATTTTGAAAGATTAAAATAGAAGCAGTTATTATTTTGGTTCCACCAGTCTTTTTTTTAAATTAATTATTATAATGGCGTGTCAACCCTTAAGGTCACTAATGCCATTCCTGTGAGTAGTAAAGTCTTGAAAGGTCATGATTTACAATCTTACCTGGAAGGGTCGGCTACACTAGAAACGGACCCGCTAGTGGCAAGGTCTATGAATCTTGGAAATCTATATTTCTAACAATAAATTGTTTTTGTTATTTTACTTAACCAGTTTTATTGTCAAATACATTATACATAAAATATTAAACGTAACAAAAATTTCAACATATTAGTTTTAATGAAAGTAGAACATGCAGAAAATGTTTCAACTGAATCCCATGATTCTAAGTACCCAAACCAAAAACGGTATTCAAAAACTATTTTTTTAAGCACTCATTTCTCCGATGAATCGATAATTGCTTCAGAATTATTAGCATTTAGTAAGCTTTCGAATGGTAAGGATCCGCTTATGAAGATTTCAAACCGTTTTCGAGATATAAGGAAAATAATTTAAAAAAATAAAAAAATAAAATTAAGGAAAATATACAAAGTACCCAAAACTTTTTAAGGGTGTCCAGAGAGCGATCAAACACACACACACACACACACACACACACACACACACACACACACACATATATATATATATACCAATTTGAAACACCGTTATTTTCGGTCTCTCAGGGGTTCTTAAACGCAAACTTTTTTGTCGGGACTTCTGGATTGCGTCATGAGACCTCCATTTGGAGGGCGGGGTCCTCCATATGGAGAGAGGGAGGAACCGCGCTAAAATTATCTCTTTACGTCTAACTTGCCTGGAATTTAAGGTGCTTAGCCTGATTGCCACAGAACTGAACAAGGTTTGGCTATTAAAACAATCAAACCTTACTCAATTCCTTCTCCCCAACCGGAGACCTGAATGTCAGGTCCGCCTCGAGAGCCACCAATCAGTTGCCCGTATTCTGCCACGAGGAGGCGCACACAGTGCCCAAGTTCACTTAGAATACATAAAAACAAATACGTATGGATATTCTTAATTAGTTAAATTATGTACACATATATACAATATTATTTTTTTTTTTTTTTTTTTTTTTTTTTTTTTTTTTTTTTTTTTTACCGCGCATTTACATCTAGGTCATTAGTTCCGACATCCAGGTTGCAGCGAGGAATTTTCCCAGCGAGCCAATCTAGTGGATACAGAAGGATCAAGAACAAGTTCTCAAAATTGAGTAGATACCACTCCCTAATAAAGCCTATATAGAATAATATGCCAAATAAAGCCAATCTAGTGGATACAGAAGGATCAAGAACAAGTTCTCAAAATTGAGTAGATACCACTCCCTAATAACGCCTATATAGAATAATATGCCTAATAAAGCCAATCTAGTGAATACAGAAGGATCAAGAACAAGTTCTCAAAATTGAGTAGATACCACTGCCTAATAAAGCCTATATAGAAGAATATGCCAAATAAAGCCAATCTAGTGGATACAGAAGGATCAAGAACAAGTTCTCAAAATTGAGTAGATACCACTGCCTAATGAAGCCTGTATAGAAGAATATGCCTAATAAATTCAATAGAGTAAATACAAATTGAACAAGAGCAAGTCTTGAGGAAATCTTTTTTTCTTCTATTTAAATACTTTTATCAATATTTAGTCAATAAACCTGTGTTTTTTAATCGCTAATTTATGAATCGGTTCATAACTAAACAGTCGTTATAATTGGTTAGTATATATCCAGTGTTTAAAAATATTGATTGCTTATTGATGAATCGGTTTACAACCAAATAGTCTTTATGAATATTTAATAAATATCTAATACGGAATCACCTGCAACTTTTGATCGCTAATTTATGGATTGTCTCATAACTAAATAGTCGTTAATAATAGTCGTACAAAGAAAACTGTTGATTGCTAATTTATGTATATGTTGACAACTAATTAATCTTTATCAATATTTACAATATAATTTATGTTATGTTATGTCTGAATCTAGGTCAGTTTAAGAAATTTTAGTGAACGAAATCTTAAAGTTGCTCTACCTACTCTTGCAAGGCTTTGTATTTGTGTCGGCAGATACCTGGGTTATTCCCTTATTATTACTTCTCTTGAGGAGTAACTCCTAGCAGGTAAATTTCTAGTAAACCCTCTGTTTGTTTGGGACTGAACCGACTGTCTATTCGTTCATAGTATCTAACCGTTGTAAAGTTTATTTTCTACATTTAGGAATTAATATACATATGTAGACTAAATCATAGCAATTGTCTACCTTCGCCGTCAGTGATCTTAACAATGCAGACTCGCTAATGTTACCTGACCTTAGATAAATCGTAATTACAATTTGCTGCGACAACACGACATTTTATCAGAATTCCCTGCCTAATAAAGCCTATGAAGAATAATATGTCTAATAAAGCCTATCTAGTTGATAAAGAAGGACTAAGAACAAGTCTTCAAGATTAAGTAGTATCTCCTGCCTTATAAAGCCTATATAGAATAATACGGCTAATAAAGCCGTATAAAGATTCATATAATTACTCAACAATACATTCTAATTTAAAAACAGCTATTTTCGATATCTATCTGTTCTAAAACGTTAAATCATTTATTAGGCACTTCGGATTACGTCATTGGGTCGACGTCAGAAGCGTGTTTCCTATCTGTGAAGTGAAGCAGGAAACAAGCTAAAAACAGCAACCAATTAAAATGTGAGGTAAATAGAGGAAAAACGCCGTTCGTGGTGGTAGACAATCTTACAAGGCATTTCGCTCAGAAATACCCGAAATATTGTTTCTAATTTTACGTATCCTATTTTATTGCCAAATAGATTTATATTCTATAATCAATAAAAAAAAAAAAAAAAAACTACTAGCAATAAAGAACTAAGGGTAATACATGAAAATAGGGAATACCAAGAACAATTCTAAAATAAGAAATCAAAACCAGTACTGTAATCTAGATATTCATACGGCATCTTCGAATTCTAACAAACAAAATAATGCTTTTAATTATACATATCCTGTTTAATGAAAAATACATTAGACTACTATAAGCAAGTACAAAAATAACGAGCAGTGAAAAAAAAACTTCGGGAAACACATAAATAGATCCGTTTAAATAAAGGAAACTAACTAAGTTTTAAGCACTTAATTCTCCTAATGTGACGACCCCATCAAACATTTCTGTAAAACATTTTTTGTAGAGAATTTAGTAAGCTTTCGAACTGTTACATTTCAATTGCCACGATCTCCTAACCCTTTTCGAGATATTAAGGAAAAAATACGAAGGGGGCCTAATAGATATTCATAAGGGATCTGAGAACCCCAAGATACCGCAAAAATAAAATATTCTAATTATACGTATCCTGTTTTATTGGCAAATACATTTGACTACTATAAGCAATTGCAAACAATAGGGAATATGCCAAAGAACTCGGATTAGGAGCCTCGACAGTTTCAAGACATTTGAAGGAAATCGGCAAATCCAAAACTGACATTTCATACGGAACAGCCTGATATATTTCTAACAATGAATTGTTTTTCTTATTTTAATTAATCTATTTTATTGTCAAATACATTATCCAACTATAAGCAATGTAAAAATAGGAATAAAAACAGACAAAAAATAATTGTTCGAATAAACGAAATCAATTACTTCAAATTTTAAGCACTTATTTCTCCGATTGACATCGCTTATTCAAAACTTTCTTTAGAACCTTTCTTGTAGACCATTTAGTAAACTTTCGAATGGTAACCTTTCGCTTCCCAAGATTTTCAACCGTTTTCGAGATATTAAGAAATTATACGAAGTTCCCAAAACTTTTCATTATTTCTGACAACAGAAAATTGGTCTCATTTTACCTATCCTGTTTTACACACACATACATTTTCCTTACAAATACAACATAAGAAATTAAAAAAATAAAAAGCAATAAAAAACCAAGGGAAAGAGACAAAAATTACAAAAAGAACGACAAAAACCCGTTCGTAAGAACAAAACAGACGTATTTGAAGTTTTAAGCACTTATTTCTCCGATTGACATAACCTAATCAAAAATAGTTTTAGAATCATTTTTGTAGAGAATTTAGTAAGCTTTCAAATAGTTTCTATCCACTTTCCACGATTTCCCAACCGTGTTCGAGATATTAATGAAAGTATACGAAGTTCCCAAAGCTTTTCATGTCTGTTCATTAAATATTTTATTCTAACCCTTCCTTAACTCCAAACGTAACATAACTTTCAACATATTAGTTTTAATGAAAGTAGAACATGCAGATAATGTTTCAACTGAATCCCGTGATTCTAAGTACCCAAACCAAAAACGGTATTCAAAAACTATTTTTCCAATTTTCTCGAAAACGGTTAAAGCTATCGCCTTGAAAATGGTTTCATTCGTTTTCCTTGCCCAAGAAGCCTATAAAAAGAGTACTTACAAGCTTATGAACTCAAAAACGTAAGCGTTACGATTTTTTTTGCGCGAATTTCGCCCCAAACGCCATCTTCCAGTGGGCGGATTTTGCTGGTTAACGAACTTGACCTTTCAAATTGGACGACAGATTTTTGTACCAAATTTCATCAAAATCGGACCATTCGTCTTCTATTTAGAGAGCGAACAGACAAATATATATATATATATATATATATATATATATATATATATATATAAATATATACATATATATATATATATACAAATTTGAACCACCGTTATTTTTGGTTTCTAGGGGTTCTGAAACGCAAAATTTTCTAGTCGGCACTTCCGGATTGTTTCATTGTATCAACCTTATAAGCGGGGTTCCTCCCTATGGGGGAGGGAGGAACCGCGCTAAAAACAGTTCGAATAAGCGAAATCAATTACTTTAATGTTTTAAGCACTTATTTCTCCGATTGACATCGCCTAATCAAAACTTTCATTAGAACCTTTTTTGTAGAACATTTAGTAAGCATTCTAATGGTAATCTTTTGTTTACCAAGATTCTCAACCTTTTTCAAGATATTAAGGAAAGTATACAAAGTTACCAAAACTTTTCATGTCTGTTCATAAAATATTTTATTCTAACCCTTCATTAACTCCAAACGTAACATAACTTTCAACATATTAGTTTTAATGAAAGAAGAACATGCAGATAATGTTTCAACTGAATCCCGTGATTCTAAGTACCCAAACCAAAAACGGTATTCAAAAACTATTTTTCCAATTTTCTCGAAAACGGTTAAAGCTATCGCCTTGAAAATGGTTTCATTCGTTTTCCTAGCCCAAGAAGCCTATAAAAAGAGTACTTACAAGCTTATGAACTAAAAAACGTAAGCGTTACGTTTTTTTCTGCGCGAATTTCGCCCCAAACCCCATCTTCCAGTGGGCGAATTTTGCTGCTTAACGAACTTGACCTTTCAAATTGGACGACTGATTTTTGTACCAAATTTCATCAAAATCGGACCATCAGGGAAGCCAGAAATGAGCGAACAGACAAATATATATATATGTATATATATATATATATATATATATATATATATATATATATATATATATATATACAAATTTGAACCACCGTTATTTTCGGTCTCTAGGGGTTCTGAAACGCGAAATGTTCTTGTCGGCACTTCCGGATTGTTTCATTGTATCAACCTTATAAGCGGGGTTCCTCCCTATGGGGGAGGGAGGAACCGCGCTAAAAATAACAGTTCGAATGAGCGAAATCAATTACTTTATAGTTTTAAGCACTTATTTCTCCGATTGTCATCGCCTAATCAAAACCTTCATTAGAACCTTTTAGCGCGGTTACTCCCTCCCCCATAGGGAGGAACCCCGCTTATAGGGTTGATACAATGAAACAATCCGGAAGTGCCGACAAGAAAATTTCGCGTTTCAGAACCCCTAGAGACCGAAAATAACGGTGGTTCAAATTTGTGTATATATATATATATATATATATATATATATTTGTCTGTTCGCTCTCTAGATAGAAGACGAATGGTCCGATTTTGATGAAATTTGTTACAAAAATCCTTCGTCCAATTTGAAAGGTCAAGTTCGTTAACCAGCAATATCCGCCTACTGGAAGATGGCGTTTGGGGCGAAATTCGCGCAAAAAAAATCGTAACGCTTACGTTTTTGAGTTCATAAGCTTCTAAGTACTGGTTTTATATGATTCCTGGGCTAGGAAAACGAATGAAACCATTTTCAAGGCGATAGCTTTAACCGTTTTCGAGAAAATTGGAAAAATATTTTTTGAATACCGTTTTTGGTTTGGGTACTTAGAATCATGGGATTCAGTTGAAACATTTTCTGCATGTTCTACTTTCATCAAAACTAATATGTTGAAATTTTGGTTACGTTTGGAGTTAAGGAAGGGTTAGAATAAA
The DNA here is from genome assembly GCA_946811695.1 of Gonocerus acuteangulatus. NCBI lineage: Eukaryota > Metazoa > Arthropoda > Insecta > Hemiptera > Coreidae > Gonocerus > Gonocerus acuteangulatus. The sequence goes on along the minus strand of OX328125.1, from coordinate 109,095,098 downwards.
ATATTTTATTAACAGACATAAAAAGTTTTAGTAACTTTGTTTACTTTCCTTAATATCTCGAAAAAGGTTGAGAATCTTGGGAAACGGAAGAATACCATTAGAAAGCTTATTAAATGCTCTAAAAAAAAGGTTCTAATGAAAGTTTTGATTAGGCGATGTCAATCGGAGAAATAAGAGCTTAAAACTTTAAAGTAATTGATTTCGCTTATTCGAACTGTTGTTTTTGTCTGTTTTTTATTCCTTGTTATTTTTTAATTGCTTATTGTTGGATAATGTATTTGAAAATAAAACAGGTTAAGAAAAATAAGAAAAACAATTTAATGTTAGAGATATGGATTTCCAAGATATATAGCTTTTCAACTGCCTAGCGTCCTTCCTAGGGAGGGTTCTTTGTCTTTGATTTTGGTACTTAGAATTATGGGATACAGTTGAAACATTTTCTGCATGTTGGAGTTTCATCAACACTAATATGTTGAAATTTTTGTTACGTTTAGAGTAAAGGAAGGGTTAGAATAAAATATTTTATTAACAGAAATAAAAAGTTTTGGTAACTTTGTATACTTTCCTTAATATCTCGAAAAAGGTTGAGTATCTTGGGAAACGGAAGAATACCATTAAAAAGCTTACTAAATGCTCTACAAAAAAGGTTCTGCTGAAAGTTTTGATTAGACGATGTCAATCAGAGAAATAAGTGCTTAAAACTTTAAAGTAATTGATTTCCCTTATTCGAACTGTTCTTTTTGTCTGCTTTTATTCCTTGTTATTTTTTAACTGCTTATAGTTGGATAATGTATTTGATAACAAATCAGGTTAAGAAAACTAAGAAAAACAATTTAATCTTAGAGATATGGATTTCCAAGATAATATAGCTTTTCAAATTCCTAGCGGGGTCCTTCCTAGGGCGGGGACCCACCCAGGTAAGATCGTAAATAACACCTTTCTTGAGAGTAAAGATGGAACTGTCAACTTTGGTCCTCCTCTACCTCCCGGCACTTTCATTGCTGACGAAGGCTACCACTGACTAGCCAAAACGTCCTAAATATAGATTTTTTAACAAAAATCGTATTGAGGTTTATTTAGCCGAATCCCAGCCATTCCATCTTTACTTATCACCTCGACGGCTAACTATCTAATCTTCATGCTTTCTAGAAATGTGGACCCAAAATAATAACATCTTCTATTTTAATCATTTTAAATGAGTCTAGAGATAAGAACGGAACCGCGCTAAGATGATGCAGTTCCTGCGAGTCGGACTTTTTTGTAGAGCATCTAGTAAGCTTTCTAATGGTATTCTTCCGTTTCCCAAATTCTCAACCTTTTTCGAGATATTAAGGAAAGTATACAAAGTTACCAAAACTTTTTTATGTCTGTTAATAAAATATTTTATTTTAACCCTTCCTTAACTCCAAACGCAACCAAAATTTCAACAAATTAGTTTTAATGAAAGTAGAACATGCAGTAAATGTTTCAACTGAATCCCATGATTCTACGTACCCAAACCAAAAACGGCATTCAAAAATTATTTTTTCAGTTTTCTCGAAAACGGTTAAAGCTATCGCCTTGAAAATGGTTCCATTCGTTTTCCTAGCCCAAGAAACCTATAAAAAGTCCGATTCGCAGGAACTGCGTCATCTTAGCGCGGTTCCGTTCTTATCTCTAGTGTTTATGAAGGCATAGAATAGAAACAGTTATTACTTTGTTTAGATCAATAGCGAAACAGCTATCCAAATGAAATCTCAAACAAACCAGTCTTGAAAGGTCTTGATTTACAATCTTACCTGTATGGGTCAGCTATCCCATAAGTCGGGCAGAAAGGCCTCCGCACAGAGGCATTTGGAAAGCCTTGGGATCTCTCTCTTTGAACGCTACATTTCTAACAATAAATTGATCTTCTTATTTTACTTAATCTGTTTTATTGTCAAATACATTATCTGACTATAAGCAATTTAAAAATAACAAGGAATAAAACCGACAAAAAGAACAGTTCGAATAAGCGAAATCAATTACTTTAAAGTTTTAAGCACTTATTTCTCCGATAGACATCGCCTAATCAAAACTTTCATCAGAATCATTTTTGTAGAGCATTTAGTGAGCTTTCTAATGGTCATCTTCCGTTTCCCAAGATTCTCAACCTTTTTCGAGATATTAAGGAAAGTATACAAAGTTACCAAAACTTTTTATGTATGTTAATAAAATATTTTATTCCCACCCTTCCTAAACTCCAAACGTAACAAAAATTTCAACATATTAGTTTTAATGAATGTAAAATATGCAGAAAATGTTTCAACTGAATCCCATAATTCTAAGTACCAAAATCAAAGAGAAAAAGAACAGTTCGAATAAGCGAAATCAATTACTTTAAAGTTTTATGCACTTATTTCTCCGATTGACATCGCCTAATCAAAACTTTCATCAGAACCATTTTTATAGAGCATTTAGTGAGCTTTCTAATGGTCATCTTCCGTTCCCCAAGATTCTCAACCTTTTTCGAGATATTAAGGAAAGTATACAAAGTTACCAAAACTTTTCATGTCTGTTCAAAAAATATTTTATTCTAACCCTTCCTTAACTCCAAACGTAACCAAAATTTCAACATATTAGTTTTGATGAAAGTAGAACATGCAGATAATGTTTCAACTGAATCCCGTGATTCTAAGTACCCAAACCAAAAACGGAATTCAAAAACTATTTTTCCAATTTTCTCGACAACGGTTAAAGCTATCGCCTTGAAAATGGTTTCATTCGTTTTACTAGCCCAAGAAGCCTATAAAAAGAGTACTTACAAGCTTATGAACTCAAAAACGTAAGCGTTACGATTTTTTCTGCGCGAATTTCGCCCCAAACGCCATCTTCCAGTGGGCGGATTTTGCTGGTTAACGAACTTGACCTATCAAATTGGACGACAGATTTTTGTACAAAATTTCATCAAAATCGGACCATCAGGGAAGCCAGAAATGAGCGAAAAGACAAATATATATATATATATATATATATATATATATATAATATATACATATATATATATATACAAATTTGAACCACCGTTATTTTCGGTCTCTAGGGGTTCTGAAACGCGAAATTTTCTAGTCGGCACTTCCGGATTGTTTCATTGTATCAACCCTATAAGCGGGGTTCCTCCCTATGGGGGAGGGAGGAACCGCGCTAAAAGAGAACTTACAAGCTTATGAACTCAAAAACGTAAGCGTTACGATTTTTTTTGCGCGAATTTCGCCCCAAACGCCATCTTCCAGTGCGCGGATTTTGCTGGTTAACGAACTTGACCTTTCAAATTGGACGACAGATTTTTGTACCAAATTTCATCAAAATCGGACCATCAGGGAAGCCAGAAATGAGCGAACAGACAAATATATATATATATATATATATATATATATATATATATACATAGATATAAATAAATATATACATATATATATATATATATATATATATATATATATATATATATATATATATATATATATACAAATTTGAACCACCGTTATTTTCGGTCTCTAGGGGTTCTGAAACGCGAAATTTTCTTGTCGGCACTTCCGGATTGTTTCATTGTATCAACCTTATAAGCGGGGTTCCTCCCTATGGGGGAGGGAGGAACCGGGCTAAAATATCACTTTCCTCAAACAGGTATATTCTTAAACTCAGCAATGTTTTATTTGTGCCGAAATTATCTTTAAAGAGAAAAATTAAACATTGCCAAGTTTAAGAATATACCTGGTTGAGGAAATTGATATTTTTAGTAACTGGATATAAGTATTAGCGCGGTTCCTCCCTCCCCCATAGGGAGGAACCCCGCTTATAAGGTTGATACAATGAAACAATCCGGAAGTGCCGACTAGAAAATTTTGCGTTTCAGAACCCCTAGAAACCAAAAATAACGGTGGTTCAAATTTGTATATATATATATATGTATATATTTATATATATATATATATATATATATATATATATATATATATATATATATTATATATATATATATTTGTCTGTTCGCTCTCTAAATAGAAGACGAATGGTCCGATTTTGATGAAATTTGGTACAAAAATCTGTCGTCCAATTTGAAAGGTCAAGTTCGTTAACCAGCAAAATCCGCCCACTGGAAGATGGCGTTTGGGGCGAAATTCGCGCAAAAAAAATCGTAACGCTTACGTTTTTGAGTTCATAAGCTTGTAAGTACTCTTTTTATAGGCTTCTTGGGCATGGAAAACGAATGAAACCATTTTCAAGGCGATAGCTTTAACCGTTTTCGAGAAAATTGGAAAAATAGTTTTTGAATACCGTTTTTGGTTTGGGTACTTAGAATCACGGGATTCAGTTGAAACATTATCTGCATGTTCTACTTTCATTAAAACTAATATGTTGAAAGTTATGTTACGTTTGGAGTTAAGGAAGGGTTAGAATAAAATATTTAATGAACAGACATGAAAAGTTTTGGGAACTTCGTATACTTTCATTAATATCTTGAACACGGTTGGGAAATCGTGGTAAGTGGATAGAAACTATTTGAAAGCTTAATAAATTCTCTACAAAAATGATTCTAAAACTATTTTTGATTAGGTTATGTCAATCGGAGAAATAAGTGCTTAAAACTTCAAATACGTCTGTTTTGTTCTTATGAACGGGTTTTTGTCGTTCTTTTTGTAATTTTTGTCTCTTTCCCTTGGTTTTTTATTTTTTTAATTTCTTATGTTGTATTTGTAAGGAAAATGTATGTGTGTGTAAAACAGGATAGGTAAAATGAGACCTATTTTCTGTTGTCAGAAATAATGAAAAGTTTTGGGAACTTCGTATAATTTCTTAATATCTCGAAAACGGTTGAAAATCATGGGAAGCGAAAGGTTACCTTCGAAAGCTTACTAAATGGTCTACAAGAAAGGTTCTAAAGAAAGTTTTGAATAAGCGATGTCAATCGGAGAAATAAGTGCTTAAAATTTGAAGTAATTGATTTCGTTTATTCGAACAATTCTTTTTGTCTGTTTTTATTCCTATTTTTACATTGCTTATAGTTGGATAATGTATTTGACAATAAAATAGATTAATTAAAATAAGAAAAACAATTCATTGTTAGAAATATATCAGGCTGTACCGTATGAAATGTCAGTTTTGGATTTGCCGATTTCCTTCAAATGTCTTGAAACTGTCGAGGCTCCTAATCCGAGTTCTTTGGCATATTCCCTATTGTTTGCAATTGCTTATAGTAGTCAAATGTATTTGCCAATAAAACAGGATACGTATAATTAGAATATTTTATTTTTGCGGTATCTTGGGGTTCTCAGATCCCTTATGAATATCTATTAGGCCCCCTTCGTATTTTTTCCTTAATATCTCGAAAAGGGTTAGGAGATCGTGGCAATTGAAATGTAAAAGTTCGAAAGCTTACTAAATTCTCTACAAAAAATGTTTTACAGAAATGTTTGATGGGGTCGTCACATTAGGAGAAATAAGTGCTTAAAACTTAGTTAGTTTCCTTTATTTAAACGGATCTATTTATGTGTTTCCCGAAGTTTTTTTTTCACTGCTCGTTATTTTTGTACTTGCTTATAGTAGTCTAATGTATTTTTCATTAAATAGGATATGTATAATTAAAAGCATTATTTTGTTTGTTAGAATTCGAAGATGCCGTATGAATATCTAGATTACAGTACTGGTTTTGATTTCGTATTTTAGAATTGTTCTTGGTATTCCCTATTTTCATGTATTACCCTTAGTTCTTTATTGCTAGTAGTTTTTTTTTTTTTTTTTTTTTTATTGATTATAGAATATAAATCTATTTGGCAATAAAATAGGATACGTAAAATTAGAAACAATATTTCGGGTATTTCTGAGCGAAATGCCTTGTAAGATTGTCTACCACCACGAACGGCGTTTTTCCTCTATTTACCTCACATTTTAATTGGTTGCTGTTTTTAGCTTGTTTCCTGCTTCACTTCACAGATAGGAAACACGCTTCTGACGTCGACCCAATGACGTAATCCGAAGTGCCTAATAAATGATTTAACGTTTTAGAACAGGTAGATATCGAAAATAGCTGTTTTTAAATTAGAATCTATTGTTGAGTAATTATATGAATCTTTATACGGCTTTATTAGCCGTATTATTCTATATAGGCTTTATAAGGCAGGAGATACTACTTAATCTTGAAGACTTGTTCTTAGTCCTTTTTTATCAACTAGATAGGCTTTATTAGACATATTATTCTTCATAGGCTTTATTAGACAGGGAATTCTGATAAAATGTCGTGTTGTCGCAGCAAATTGTAATTACGATTTATCTAAGGTCAGGTAACATTAGCGAGTCTACATTGTTAAGATCACCGACAGCGAAGGTAGACAATTGCTATGATTTAGTCTACATATGTATATTAATTCCTAAATGTAGAAAATAAACTTTACAACGGTTAGATACTATGAACGAATAGACAGTCGGTTCAGTCCCAAACAAACAGAGGGTTTACTAGAAATTTACCTGCTAGGAGTTAATCCTCAAGAGAAGTAACCCTTGTAGGGTAATATAACCCAGGTATCTGCCGACACAAATACAAAGCCTTGCAAGAGTAGGTAGAGCAACTTTAAGATTTCGTTCACTAAAATTTCTTAAACTGACCTAGATTCAGACATAACATAACATAAATTATATTGTAAATATTGATAAAGATTAATTAGTTGTCAACATATACATAAATTAGCAATCAACAGTTTTCTTTGTACGACTATTATTAACGACTATTTAGTTATGAGACAATCCATAAATTAGCGATCAAAAGTTGCAGGTGATTCCGTATTAGATATTTATTAAATATTCATAAAGACTATTTGGTTGTAAACCGATTCATCAATAAGCAATCAATATTTTTAAACACTGGATATATACTAACCAATTATAACGACTGTTTAGTTATGAACCGATTCATAAATTAGCGATTAAAAAACACAGGTTTATTGACTAAATATTGATAAAAGTATTTAAATAGAAGAAAAAAAGATTTCCTCAAGACTTGCTCTTGTTCAATTTGTATTTACTCTATTGACTTTATTAGGCATATTCTTCTATATAGGCTTCATTAGGCAGTGGTATCTACTCAATTTTGGGAACTTGTTCTTGATCCTTCTGTATCCACTAGATTGGCTTTATTTGGCATATTATTCTATATAGGCTTTATTAGGGAGTGGTATCTACTCAATTTTGAGAACTTGTTCTTGATCCTTCTGTATTCACTAGATTGGCTTTATTAGGCATATTATTCTATATAGGCGTTATTAGGGAGTGGTATCTACTCAATTTTGAGAACTTGTTCTTGATCCTTCTGTATCCACTAGATTGGCTTTATTTGGCATATTATTCTATATAGGCTTTATTAGGGAGTGGTATCTACTCAATTTTGAGAACTTGTTCTTGATCCTTCTGTATCCACTAGATTGGCTCGCTGGGAAAATTCCTCGCTGCACCCTGGATGTCGGAACTAATGACCTAGATGTAAATGCGCGGTTAAAAAAAAAAAAAATAAAAAAAATAAATAAATAAATAATATTGTATATATGTGTACATAATTTAACTAATTAAGAATATCCATACGTATTTGTTTTTATGTATTCTAAGTGAACTTGGGCACTGTGTGCGCCTCCTCGTGGCAGAATACGGGCAACTGATTGGTGGCTCTCGAGGCGGACCTGACATTCAGGTCTCCGGTTGGGGAGAAGGAATTGAGTAAGGTTTGATTGTTTTAATAGCCAAACCTTGTTCAGTTCTGTGGCAATCAGGCTAAGCACCTTAAATTCCAGGCAAGTTAGACGTAAAGAGATAATTTTAGCGCGGTTCCTCCCTCTCTCCATATGGAGGACCCCGCCCTCCAAATGGAGGCCTCATGACGCAATCCAGAAGTCCCGACAAAAAAGTTTGCGTTTAAGAACCCCTGAGAGACCGAAAATAACGGTGTTTCAAATTGGTATATATATATATATGTGTGTGTGTGTGTGTGTGTGTGTGTGTGTGTGTGTTTGATCGCTCTCTGGACACCCTTAAAAAGTTTTGGGTACTTTGTATATTTTCCTTAATTTTATTTTTTTATTTTTTTAAATTATTTTCCTTATATCTCGAAAACGGTTTGAAATCTTCATAAGCGGATCCTTACCATTCGAAAGCTTACTAAATGCTAATAATTCTGAAGCAATTATCGATTCATCGGAGAAATGAGTGCTTAAAAAAATAGTTTTTGAATACCGTTTTTGGTTTGGGTACTTAGAATCATGGGATTCAGTTGAAACATTTTCTGCATGTTCTACTTTCATTAAAACTAATATGTTGAAATTTTTGTTACGTTTAATATTTTATGTATAATGTATTTGACAATAAAACTGGTTAAGTAAAATAAGAAAAACAATTTATTGTTAGAAATATAGATTTCCAAGATTCATAGACCTTGCCACTAGCGGGTCCGTTTCTAGTGTAGCCGACCCTTCCAGGTAAGATTGTAAATCATGACCTCTCAAGACTTTACTACTCACAGGAATGGCATTAGTGACCTTAAGGGTTGACACGCCATTATAATAATTAATTAAAAAAAAAGACTGGTAGAACCAAAATAATAACTGCTTCTATTTTAATCTTTCAAAATTAGACTAGGGATATGAACGGAACCGCGCTAAGATGATGCAGTTCCTGCGAGACGGACTTTTTTTTATTGTTGTTAGCGCCGTTCCTCCCTCCCCCATAGGGAGGAACCCCGCTTATAAGGTTGATACAATGAAACAATCCGGAAGTGCCGACAAGAAACTTTCGCGTTTCAGAACCCCTAGAGACCGAAAATAACGGTGGTTCAAATTTGTATATATATATATATATATGTATATATTTATTTATATATATATATATATATATATATATATATATATATATATTTGTCTGTTCGCTCATTTCTGGCTTCCCTGATGGTCCGATTTTGATGAAATTTGGTACAAAAATCAGTCGTCCAATTTGAAAGGTCAAGTTCGTTAACCAGCAAAATCCGCCCTCTGGAAGATGGCGTTTGGGGCGAAATTCGCGCAGAAAAAATCGTAACGCTTACGTTTTTGAGTTCATAAGCTTGTAAGTACTCTTTTTATAGGCTTCTTGGGCTAGAAAAACGAATGAAACCATTTTCAAGGCGATAGCTTTAACCGTTGTCGAGAAAATTGGAAAAATAGTTTTCCAACGGTGGTAGTACTTGGTGTATGCCACAGCGGATTGCTCATTATAATCTTATTTTATACGTATTAAATAGATACCTAAAAAAAGTTTATTTGTGTATAAGTGTTGCGTTATTGGGATTAGAATAAAATATTTTATTAACAGACATGAAATACTTCGGAATCTTTGTATATTGTCCTTAATTCTTTTTTTCTTTTATGGTGTATCGAAATCTGAGTCATTAGCACCATTTTTTCCTTATGAGCTTATATAATACTTAGATTTAGCTAGCAACAATATTTTACATCACAATTAAAGTGATATGCTCTTCTTATAAACACAATATTTATATTATAATATAAACATAATACATTAATTTGTCTGAAAAAAAAAAGCCCGACCCGCAGGAACTGCTTCATCTTAGCGCGGTTCCGTTCTTATCTCAAGTGCGATTAGTGAAGGAATATAGCAGCTATCGGTAGGTATTAGCACCATTTTCCCCCCTTAATATCTTCAAAACAGTTAAGAAATCGTGGGAAGTACGATGTAACCATTCAAAAGCTTACTAAATTCTTTAAAAAAAAGATTCTTCAGGGGAAAGCAAATTTCGACAGGGCAATGTCAGTCGGAGAAGTAAGTGCTTAAAACTACGAAAGTGTTAGTTTTGTTATTTTAAACGGGTTTTTGTCACTGTTTACCTCACTTTTGTTTTTTAAGTTTATTTAACGGTGGAATGAGTATTTCATTAAAGCTGAGAAAATAAGAATCATATTGGTAATAGAGTTTTCCTAGAGTGAGCGCCGCGATGACGGGAGAGTCCCATCCGTTTAGAAAACTGCCAGTTTCCATATGTGGCGCTTTAAGCTTCCTTCTCTTTGAGATATTATTTTATATTTTTAACGAAAGATCAAAACCTACCAATAGCAGCTACTATTCCTTTACTAATCGCACTTCGGATAAGAACGGAACCGCGCTAAGATGATGCAGTTCCTGCGAGTCGGACTTTTTTAGCGCGGTTCCTCCCTCCCCCATAGGGAGGAACCCCGCTTATAAGGTTGATACAATGAAACAATCCGGAAGTGCCGACTAGAAAATTTTGCGTTTCAGAACCCCTAGAAACCGAAAATAACGGTGGTTCAAATTTGTATATATATATATATATATGTATATATTATATATATATATATATATATATATATATATATATATATATATATATATATATATATTTGTCTGTTCGCTCTCTAAATAGAAGACGAATGGTCCGATTTTGATGAATTTTGGTACAAAAATCTGTCGTCCAATTTGAAAGGTCAAGTTCGTTAACCAGCAAAATCCGCCCACTGGAAGATGGCGTTTGGGGCGAAATTCGCGCAGAAAAAATCGTAACGCTTACGTTTTTGAGTTCATAAGCTTGTAAGTACTCGTTTTATAGGCTTCTTGGGCTAGAAAAACGAATGAAACCATTTTCAAGGCGATAGCTTTAACCGTTGTCGAGAAAATTGGAAAAATAGTTTTTGAATACCGTTTTTGGTTTGGGTACTTAGAATAACGGGATTCAGTTGAAACATTATGTGCATGTTCTACTTTTATTAAAATTAATATGTTGAAAGTTATGTTACGTTTGGAGTTAAGGAAGGGTTAGAATAAAATATTTTATGAACAGATATGAAAAGTTTTGGAAACTTCGTATACTTTCATTAATATCTCGAACACGGTTGGGAAATCGTGGTAAGTGGATTGAAACTATTTGAAAGCTTACTAAATTCTCTACAAAAATGATTCTAAAACTATTTTTGATTAGGTTATGTCAATCGGAGAAATAAATGCTTAAAACTTCAAATACGTCTGTTTTGTTCTTATGAACGGGTTTTTGTCGTTCTTTTTGTAATTTTTGTCTCTTTCCCTTGGTTTTTTATTGCTTTTTATTTCTTTAATTTCTTATGTTGTATTTGTAAGGAAAATGTATGTGTGTGTAAAACAGGATAGGTAAAATGAGACCAATTTTCTGTTGTCAGAAATAATGAAAAGTTTTGGGAACTTCGTATAATTTCTTAATATCTCGAAAACGGTTGAAAATCTTGGGAAGCGAAAGGTTACCATTCGAAAGCTTACTAAATGGTCTACAAGAAAGGTTCTAAAGAAAGTTTTGAATAAGCGAAGTAATGTCAGCTTTGGATTTGTCGATTTCCTTCAAATGTCTTGAAACTGTCGAGGCTCCTACTCCGAGTTCTTTGGCATATTCCCTAGTGTTTTTAATTGCTTATAGTAGTCAAATGTATTTGTCAATAAAACAGGATACGTATAATTAGAATCAATATTTTGTTTGTTAGAATTCGATGATGCCGTATGAATATCTAGATTACAGTACTGGTGTTGATTTCGTTCTTTAGAATTATTCTTGGTATTCCCTATTTTCATCTGTTACCCATAGTTTTTTATTGTTAGTAGGTTTTTCTTATTGATTATAGAATATAAATCTATTTGGCTATAAAACAGGATACGTAAAATTAGTGACAATATTTCGGAGATTTCTGAGCGAAATACTTTTAAGATTTTCTACCACCACGAACGGCTTTTTTCCTCTATTTTTATCCACTAGATAGGCTTTATTTTGCATATTATTCTATATAAGTTTTATTCAGCAGGGGATTCTGATGAAATGTCGTGTTTTTGCTGTGGATTTTAAATACGATGTATCTAAGATTGGATAACATTAGCGAGTCTACATAGTTAAGAACCGACGACGGAGGATTACTTCTTGCTATGATTTAGTCTACATATGTATATTAAGTCCTAAATCCAAAAAATAAACTTCACAACGGTTAGATACTATGAGCGTATATGGCGGTTCAATGCCCGTAGAACACAATGGGGCCGCAGGAAATTTACCTGCTAAGAGTTAATCCTCAAGAGCTGTAAATATACCCCAGGTATCTGCCGACACAAATACAAAGCCTAGGCGGAGAGCACCCCAAAAACACAGATCCAAAAATAGGTTATATACTAAATATTCATAAAGACTACTTAGTTGTAAACCGATTCATCAATTAGCAATCAATAATTTTCAACAAAGGTTATATACTAAATATTGATAAAAAGTATTTAATTAGAAAAAAATCAATATTCCACAAGACTTGTTTTTGGTCCATTTGTGTCTACTCCGTAGACTTAATTAGGTATATTATTCTATTGTAGTTGGGCAACTAAACTTTGTTTTATTTTGTTAAATAAAGTTTTTTTTCTTGACTTGTTATTCGTCAAGACTTTTATTTGTCCTTGTGTATTTACTAGATAGGTTTTATTCGGCATATTATTCTATATAGGCTATATTAGGCAGGGTATTCTACTCAATCTTGTGTACTTCTTCTTGATCCTTCTGTACATGGGCGTATATAAAAACAATTTCGGGGGGGGGGGCTGAGACCATTTCCAGGGTATGGAATACTAAATATTTAGAGCTTGGAATTGTTTTAGGCAACTAAAACGCTATTACACGTAAAATAAAATATGTTTTATGAACTAAGTGATCTTATTTAATTTATTTTTAAGGGTTTTACGAGAAGTTTTTATCATCAATTCAAAATTTCGGGAGGGGCTGCAGCCCCCTCAGCCACCCCCTCATATACGCCCATGCTTCTGTATCCACTAGAAAGGCTTTATTAGGCATATTTTGTATTGATTTATAGACCTTTGCTTTAGAATGAGAGCCAGATTCTGTAATTTCCGCTTCTGTGTAAAAGTTAGCTACTGTCGGTGTCCCTGACGCCTTAATATCACTTTTATTCGAGATGTTCGAGAGGATTTTGACAATTTTCACGAGATATATAAAAAAAATAAGTTTATTTCTTTTCTAAGCTTATCAAATGGCACTAGGGACATGAACGGAACCGCGCTAAGATGCTGCAGTTCCTGCGAGTCGGACTTTTTAAAGGTCAGTTGAAGTGTCTTTACTGTTCTTAGTAAGTAACTAATAGGTATTCTAAGTAATGAACTAGGACATTTCTTTCTTGTATCATCTCTTGTATTGGCAAATATTTTTGGTTGATAATATGGTACACTTAATACACCAACTCATACTACTCTTTAGCATTTTCCTCCGAAGACTGGGTTGGGTTGGTAGTTTAAGGGCAGAAAACTGCTTGGTCATCTCCGCCCTTGTTGTGTTTAATTGTGCAAGATTAATGAACAATTCATGGGATGGTGAGTGTTTTTTTTCAATGGAGAGTGTTTTCCTCCATTCCTTACTCTCTTCAGTTTCTAGAAGTCTAGGCGAGACTGATAATGATGATACACTAACAGCCAGTAATGAGCTCCAAACTTAACTTTTTTTTTTTGTAGGATAATATAAATACGATGGGATGGAATTCGATAATATTGTAGGATGGAATTCTATTATAATTGCATATCTTATATCCTTTATTATATTATTGAACAATTTATCTTTATTACTTCATTCTGTCATGAAAGGCTTCGTACAAATCTTCAAGCATCTCGTTTTTTTTTTGTGTGCTCGCAATATCAAAGAAATATTTTATTTTATCCATACATTGTTGAAATTTACTTTTCTTCTTGACATTCCTTTCCCCAAAATTATATTCTTCTTGTTTAATATTTATTATTTTGGGCAACAGACAATTTAGTTGTTTTTCTCTGAAAGAAAATAATTCATTTGAGATTTGGATTACTAAAGTCAAGATAATATTATAAGAGGGGAAGGGGTCGGAGTGGGAGAGAGGAGAAGAGAGAAGAGGGGAGGAAGATGTGAGAAAGAAAGTGACAGATAGATCGGGTGTTAGGGGGGAAGAGAGAGAGAGGGAGGGAGACAGGGAAAGAGAATTTTTTAAAAATTTGCATTGTGATAATGGTTTCTCTATCTCGTAAAATATCGTAATGATTTCATTAAATTTTAACGTCCATTATTATTAACAAAGACTTCTGGGACGGGTTATCTATAGGTTACCACCCATTTCTAGCCTGGATAGGGCTGATGCCTTTTATTTTTTCTAAAGAAAAGCCACCACTCCATAGTGGGAAACAAAGGAGGCCCAGTGGCTGTGAGTGTTAAGTGCTCACGCCTTAACACTCACAGCCACTGGGCCTCCTTGCAATGATTTGTGAAATTTACATTTTAATTAGTTCATGATTATGGAGGAATAGTTGAAGAATTTAAAAAGCTCACCCGAATCGCTGAAAATTTGGTATCCATTCCGTTTCATGAAGTATGCCAATAGATACCACGTAAGACTACCAATGACTACATGTTGAACTACATCAGTTGCTAACTTCAGATATTTTGTTCTGAAAATAAAACATTAAATTCAAAATTATTCTGTTCTGGTTTTGATTGAATTTGCTACAAAAATACTTAGTTTTATTTGAAAAGTAAAGATCATTAATCAGCAGAATCCATCCACCGGAACATTGTTTATTGGGCAAAATTCACTCGATAACAAATCGCAGCATGTACTTTTTAGCGCGGTTCCTCCCTCCCCCATAGGGAGGAACCCCGCTTATAGGGTTGATACAATGAAACAATCCGGAAGTGCCGACTAGAAAATTTCGCGTTTCAGAACCCCTAGAGACCGAAAATAACGGTGGTTCAAATTTGTATATATATATATATATATATATATATATATATATATATATATATGTGTATATATATATATATATATATATATATTTGTCTGTTCGCTCATTTCTGGCTTCCCTGATGGTCCGATTTTGATGAAATTTGGTACAAAAATCTGCCGTCCAATTTGAAAGGTCAAGTTCGTTAACCAGCAAAATCCGCCCACTGGAAGATGGCGTTTGGGGCGAAATTCGCGCAGAAAAAATCGTAACGCTTACGTTTTTGAGTTCATAAGCTTGTAAGTACTCTTTTTATAGGCTTCTTGGGCTAGAAAAACGAATGAAACCAATTTGAAGGCGATAGCTTTAACCGTTGTCGAGAAAATTGGAAAAATAGTTTTTGAATTCCGTTTTTGGTTTGGGTACTTAGAATCACGGGATTCAGTTGAAACATTATCTGCATGTTCTAATTTCATTAAAACTAATATGTTGAAAGTTATGTTACGTTTGGAGTTAAGGAAGGGTTAGAATAAAATATTTTATGAACAGACATGAAAAGTTTTGGTAACATTGTATACTTTCCTTAATATCTCGAAAAAGGTTGAGAATCTTGGGAAACGGAAGATGACCATTAGAAAGGTCACTAAATGCTCTACAAAAATGGTTCTGAAGAAAGTTTTGATTACGCGATGTCAATCGGAGAAATAAGTGCATAAAACTTTAAAGTAATTGATTTCGCTTATTCGAACTGTTCTTTTTCTCTTTCATTTTGGTACTTAGAATTATGGGATTCAGTTGAAACATTTTCTGCATGTTCTACATTCATTAAAACTAATATGTTGAAATTTTTGTTACGTTTGGAGTTTAGGAAGGGTTAGAATAAAATATTTTATTAACAGACATAAAAAGTTTTGGTAACTTTGTATACTTTCCTTAATATCTCGAAAAAGGTTGAGAATCATGGGAAACGGAAGATGACCATTAGAAAGCTCACTAAATGCTCTACAAAAATGGTTCTGATGAAATTTTTGATTAGGCGATGTCAATCGGAGAAATAAGTGCTTAAAACTTTAAAGTAATTGATTTCGCTTATTCGAACTGTTCTTTTTGTCTGTTTCATTCCTTGTTATTTTTAAATTGCTTATAGTCAAATAATGTATTTGACAATAAAACAGATTAAGTAAAATAAGAAGATCAATTTATTTTTAGAAATGTAGCGTTCAAAGAGAGAGATCCCAAGGCTTTCCAAATGCCTCTGAGCGGAGGCCTTTCTGCTCGACTTATGGTATAGCTGACCCATACAGGTAAGATTGTAAATCAAGACCTTTCAAGACTGGTTTGTTTGAGATTTCATTTGGATAGCTGTTTCGCTATTGATCTAAACAAAGTAATAACTGTTTCTATTCTATGCCTTCATAAACACTAGAGATAAGAACGGAACTGCGCTAAGATGACGCAGTTCCTGCGAATCGGACTTTTTTTTTGCATTAATAGGCTTGCAAATACACTTTTTAACACTTGGGATTTTCATAGGTGATTTTAAATATTTTGAAAACACTTGAATCAAACCATGCAAAAAGGGCTTCAGTCCATTTTTCCCAACATGATTTAGTGAATGATTCGTAATCTCTGGAGGTTCCTAATGTTGAAATGTATGTCTGTAAATTATAGGCAAATCGATTCTTTCGGATCAAGACGCTTCTGATGGGTTATAACCTGTTTATATGTGTATGTATCAGTGAGTGTATCCGGCATGTCTGCCTTGTTTACAATAGAGTGTGTTGCTAAAGTTAATGCTTTTTATGTCATATAAACCACTGCCCACCACCTATGAAAGGTAACTACACATTTCTATGATAAAAGGACTTTAGTCCAATACTAATTTTATTACTCCAAGCAGAAAGGGCTTTAGTCTAGTTTTCTCACTGATTTTGGACTGAAGCCCCTTTTTTATGGATCATATTCACTTGGTAAATCATGGAAAGTGGAAGTTAACATTCATAATCTTACTAAATTCCCAACAAAATTTGTTCTCAAGTAATTTTCAATGGAATGACCCAAGTCGGAAAAATAAGTGCATAAAAATTTGAAGTGTGGATTTCACTGCTTTGTGTCTATTTTCCTCAGTTTTTATATTGCTTGTTGTTTTTATAATTGTTTTCAGCAGTAAAATGAAACAAGGTACGTAATATGAAACCAATTTTTTGTTGTTTGTAATAGAGCTTTCCGGGAGGATGTCGAAGAGTTAAAGTGAGTACTGTACGTTTTCTGTGCTTTGTGGCTCCTAAAATCTCACTTTTTTTAAGATGTCATTACAGTAATTGAAAATTTTGCAAATATATTAGCTATACAGGGTGTCACGCATTGAGATCTCATAACTTTAGGGAATTATTCTGCGTCCCATTTGTAGTCCAGGGGTGCAGAAATGAGTGTCCTATCTCAACATGTAGCAGAGCTATTCAAACTTTTTCCTATTTTCAAAACTATTGGGTTTTTTTGTTATGAAAACCTGTTTTCAGGATTTGTGAAATTGAATATTGTATCTTAAATAACAACCACATTTTTAGAATCTACATTAAATTTCCAATAAGAAACACCCTTTATTTGAATATTAGCATGTAAATTAAGAGCAATACTAAAAGCCATATAGATTTCAACTATTAATATTAGTTTTTTTATTGAATTATTCAATCTTTTTTTAATGAACTATTTGTAGACTTAGAGGTTTGCCTTATTTAACAAGCTTTAAACCACTTTAAAGCTTATTAAATGACACGTTGTTTTAGAATAAAAATTATTTTAATCTAATTTTTTCTGATTTCCAAGTCAAAACCAAGAACTGTGCCTTTGAGCGAAGGAGCCATTCTGAACACATTCTTTAATTTCACACGATTATGGTGATCACCCATCCTTCTCACACTGGGTACATACACTTTTTGCTATGATTAAGGGTAGAGTGATACTCCGGAATCAAGGGTGAAAGAAGACAGAAGAACCCCCTCTGTATATATATATATATATATATATATATATATATATATATATATATATATATATATATATATATATAAGCAGTTAATATATATAAGTAGTTAATATTTTCCAGATGACACGAGGGGCAATAATGTTGAGTCGGACTATTTGCAATTTTCTTAAAATAAGACAAGAAACTAGGATTAATGACCGCTATGCTAAATCTTACACTTGAATCCATGTCTTGTTCCTCTTCATCGCCTGTGGACTGGTATCTACCTTCAATGCATATTTGAAAGCTCCTACTGTTAGTTTCATACAGATATCTTTTCGGAAATCTGTTTGTAGGTCAGTAATGTCAATGGAGAAATCTTCCTTTTCCTTTCCGCACACGTGGTTCTCGAGGGATAGATATTTGTCAATGGGAAACTTTATTTTTTCCATACAAAAAATTGCAAACATTCTATCTGAATTAGCTATCTTTTTAGCCATTTTTATAAACCTGAAATTATTAATATGGTATTAGATCATACTACACAATATTTATTTTAGTATATGAAGTACAAGTTGATTATTTCTTGGTATTTAAATATAGTTTTATTCACATCTGGAGAGCGGAGAAGGAAAATGGAATGCATCAGTCAATTTGCACTAAAAGTCACCTTTGGTAAAATGTCCCATACAAATAAGACAAAATATATAGATTATTTACCTGAAATAAATAGATAAAATATATTCATCAGAGGAGTTATTCACAAAAGGAGCAAACATTTAATAACAGTAGGGTTTTATTGTAGAAAATATTGAATGGAGGGGAAAGGCTTTACAGGCTATGTTGTGGGGGAAAAACTAGGTATTAGAGACAAATAAATCAAACTAGGTGTTTTAGTAAAATAGACAACACCACACTGCTTGAAGCATGTTTATTAACTATAACTAAGCTGAATGTAATTAAAAGAGCTGGTATGACTTATCAGGACCTTGGAAGACAAAGGGCAAATCAGCAAAAATTTGACTTTTAGCGCGGTTCCTCCCTCCCCCATAGGGAGGAACCCCGCTTATAGGGTTGATACAATGAAACAATCCGGAAGTGCCGACTAGAAAATTTCGCGTTTCAGAACCCCTAGAGACCGAAAATAACGGTGGTTCAAATTTGTATATATATATATATATATATATATATATATATGTATATATTTATTTATATATATATATATATATATATATATATATATATATATATATATATATATATATATATTTGTCTGTTCGCTCTCTAGATAGAAGACGAATGGTCCGATTTTGATGAAATTTGGTACAAAAATCCTTCGTCCAATTTGAAAGGTCAAGTTCGTTAACCAGCAAAATCCGCCTACTGGAAGATGGCGTTTGGGGCGAAATTCGCGCAAAAAAAATCGTAACGCTTACGTTTTTGAGTTCATAAGCTTCTAAGTACTTGTTTTATATGATTCCTGGGCTAGGAAAACGAATGAAACCATTTTCAAGGCGATAGCTTTAACCGTTTTCGAGAAAATTGGAAAAATAGTTTTTGAATACCGTTTTTGGTTTGGGTACTTAGAATCATGGGATTCAGTTGAAACATTTTCTGCATGTTCTACTTTCATCAAAACTAATATGTTGAAATTTTGGTTACGTTTGGAGTTAAGGAAGGGTTAGAATAAAATATTTTATTAACAGACATAAAAAGTTTTAGTAACTTTGTTTACTTTCATTAATATGTCGAAAAAGGTTGAGAATCTTGGTAAACGGAAGAGCACCATTAGAAAGCTTATTAAATGCTCTAAAAAAAAGGTTCTAATGAATGTTTTGATTAGGCGATGTCAATCGGAGAAATAAGAGCTTAAAACTTTAAAGTAATTGATTTCGCTTATTCGAACTGTTCTTTTTGTCTGTTTTTTATTCCTCGTTATTTTTTAATTGCTTATTGTTGGATAATGTATTTGAAAACAAAACAGGTTAAGAAAAATAAGAAAAACAATTTAATGTTAGAGATATGGATTTCCAAGATATATAGCTTTTCAACTGCCTAGCGTCCTTCCTAGGGAGGGTTCTTTGTCTTTGATTTTGGTACTTAGAATTATGGGATACAGTTGAAACATTTTCTGCATGTTGGAGTTTCATCAACACTAATATGTTGAAATTTTTGTTACGTTTAGAGTAAAGGAAGGGTTAGAATAAAATATTTTATTGACAGACAAAAAAAGTTTTGGTAACTTTGTATAATTTCGTTAGTATCTCGAAAACCGTTGACAATCTTGTGAAGCGGAAGATTACCATTCGGAAGCTTACTAAATGCTCTACAAAAAAGGTTCTGAAGAAAGTTTTAATTAGGCGATGTCAATCGGAGAAAAAAGTGCTTAAAGCTTTAAATTAATTGATTTCGTTTATACCAATGGTTCTTTTTGTCTGTTTTATTTCTTGTTATTTTTTAATTGCTTATAGTTGGATAATGGATTTGACAATAAAACTGGTTAAGTAAAATAACAAAAACAATTTATTGTTAGAAATATAGATTTCCAAGATTCCAAGACCTTGTCACTAGCGGGTCTTTTTCTAGTGTAGCGGACCCTTCCAGTTAAGATTGTAAATCATGACCTTTCAAGACTTTACTACTCACAGGAATGGCGTTAGTGACCTTAAGGGTTGACACGCCATCATAATAATTAATTTAAAAAAAAAAGACTGGTGGAACCAAAATAATAACTGCTTCTATTTTAATCTTTCCAAATTAGACTAGGGATATGAACGGAACCGCGCTAAGATGATGCAGTCCTGCGAGACGGACTTTTTTTTTATTATTTTATTTTCTGAGTAAGAAAGATGTCGGTATCAAGATGCGTCACCTTGTTTCTCTGGTTTGCCTTTAGTTCTCTCACAGTTTCAAGTTAAAGTGAATAGCACCATCATCTATAAAAGAATCAATGTCCGAATTCAAGGGCAAATACTGGGTCTGAAACTCCCCTCCTAGTATTTTGTTACCCATAACTCCCCTCCTAGTATTTTGTTACCTATAAGTCACTCGTATAAATTAAAATTAAATCATTGAATTTCAACTGCATACTTTTTCAGGGTTATGAATCAGCTATCCATAGAGTAAACTTTGACTTAGATTTCCCAACATCCGGATTTCGTGATTCCCCCTTTCTCCTCCAAGCTACTGATATATAACATATCCACTTTTTATTAACAATTTAGAGGGACCTTTAACTATTATAATTATAACTTAAATTTATCTTAATTTGTTATTGCTTAAGGTGAATCCTATTTGTGCAAGAAATGCCTTCATTAGCATTCTTCACCCGATAGGACCTTGGTTCAGGGAGTTTCTTTGTAATCGTACCATCTATCCACTTCAGACCCCCCAGATATCCAGAACTTCCAGTCCCAGATTGCTAGAATGTCCTTGTTCTTCCCATCTGTCGTCTGTCCTCGAGAGGAGTTAAGTCTCTATGCCTTTTCCTGCACATCATGTGACATATCACTACCCCCCTTCTACCCCGAAATAGGCGGGGATGGAATTTTCCACCCTCTCGGTATCTACTACTTAATATTAACTAAAAATATCAAACAAAATAAATACAAAATTTTTTATAACTAAAAATAATTTTCCATACAGATCAATACAAATTAAACATTTGGTTAAATAATAAAAATACTCGCTGTTTTGTAGAAATCACTAATGCATAAAACAGCAAATTTTACTTTTATATGTTGCATATACAACGTCTAGAATATGTTGGTAACAGTGCAGACATTATAACTTTTGAGTTCCAACTATTCCTAGTCTGTAAAATGTCGTCGTGAGTGAGGCATCGAAATCTCAATCTCTTGGTCGGCGACTTACACTGAATATTGTGCTCACTTCTTCTCTCACGGGGACCTCTCCAAATGTGGATGTCCGGGTGTATGTGCTAAATTGATATCAGAACCTAACTAGTGAAGAGTGAATTTTATTGTAAAGTCTAGTAAATTTAGTTGGTCTATCGTGCGATTGAAGTTTAATGAAGGTGCGTCCTGTTGAATACCGAAAGCGATGCTCTGACTGAGTAATCTACATCAATTTGAGTTTATGCAATTTAAAAAAGGTAAGAATTGCTATTTTAATTGCATGTATGTTTTCTCATAGTAGTGAGTTTTGTTATTGACCATTATAAAATTTTTGATCTACTCATAAAGTATAATATCTATTAAAAAAAATGATTTCGTTTAGAGCCTTCTGCTCAAATTCAGGAACATAAATATGCTTTAGGTCCACCCGACAAACCTATGTAATATACTGTATAACATACAGTCTTCTTTTTCGTACATAGCCAACCTGCATGCGCAAACGCCAGCCGGCACATTTTTGTAACGCTTAGGTCCACCCGACAAACCTATGTAATGTACTCTATAACATACAGTCTTCTTTTTCGTACAAGGCCAATGCGCATGCGCAAACACCAGCGGACACTTTTTTTAACGTTTTTTTCCAGTTTAGTTACCGCTAAAGCATATTTTTTGGCCAAAAAAAATTATATATATATACCTTCCTTTATATCCAGCTATTTTAAGGCACAAATCAAGGAAAATGAAGGGTAGGAGCTGTCTATACAAAAATGCAAAGTAGTATTTGTAGGGGTTCGTAGTCCAGGTACAGTCCGTGGCCCAGATCTTTGTCCCAATAGGATATTCTTGGTCCATTTGTTTTGCAGTCAATTCAAAGTCTTTGTAGGTAATTGGACAAATAGCAGCCATCCCGCAGTTGTATACATCCAGGCCTCTCCCTCTACGAACATACAGAAAATGTCTTCAAAGCCTTTATTACAAGTAACGTCAGGATGCATGTCACATTACCGTAATTGTAACATATATTAAATCAGGTATTGCTTATGTAAAATCAGTTACAAATATGTTCTAGATGTATAGTTTCTCAAAAAATAAAAATTTAGCAAGATTTGTCTTATCCATCACATTTACACGTTTAGGAGTTCAAGATATTTTATGCGTATTTTCCTCCAAAATTTAACCTAGGTGAATAGCTATGCTAGGAAAGGAACACTGCATTGCAGAGAAAATACATTCGAGAGAATCCCTTCTACGAGAACCTTTCATTAGACATAACTCAACCAAAACATTCTATTCTAGCACAAGAAACTCTTCCTGCCTTTTTCTTAAAATCAAATACTATATAATGAGATGGAGATAGTTAGCCGTTAAGTTGATGCAAAGTCAAGGAATGGTTGGGATTCGGCTTGAAGAAAAAAAGTCCGACTCGCAGGAACTGCCTCATCTTAGCGCGGTTCCGTTCTTATCCCTAGTCTAATTTCGAAAGATTAAAATAGAAGCAGTTATTATTTTGTTGAGAGGAGATCGTTGACCGTTGATGATGCAAGGTAGGGATTGTCCGGGTTAGGTCACTGCTACTTAATAATACATACCCCATATGTGTATGTATGTGGGCATATATATGTACATATGTGTGCGTGTATATGTGTATGTGTATATGCATATATATAAATATATATATATTATATATGTATATATATATATATATATATATATATATATATATATATATATGTTAGGTATATTTACATAGATATGTGCATATATTAGTGTTAAATATGTCCTACTTGTATTTACAGCCCTGATGAAGGCTTGAAGTTCAAGCCGAAACGTCGGCACAATAAAACCATTTTTACGATAAAATGTAGTTTTATTAAGTAGCAGTGACCAGTCTTGAAAGGTAGGATTTACAATCTTACCTGGAAGGGTCGGCAACACTAGAAACCGTCCCGCTAGTTACAAGGTCTTGGAATCTTGGAACTCTATATTTCAAACAATAAATTGTTTTTGTTATTTTACTTAACCTGTTTTATTTTCGAATACATTATCCAACTATAAGCAATTAAAAAATAACAAGGAATAAAATACAGACAAAAAGAACACTTCGAATAAGCGAAATCAATTACTTTAAAGTTTTAAGCTCTTATTTCTCCGATTGAGCATTTCATAAGCTTTCTAATGGTATTCTTCCGTTTACCAAAATTCTCAACAGTTTTCGAGATATTAATGAAAGTTCCCAAAATTTATATTATTTCTAGCAAAAGAAAATTGGCCTCATTTTTCATATCCTGTTTTGCACACAAAATTTTCGCAACATAAGAAATTACAAAAATAAAAAGCAATAAAAAACGAAGGGAAAGAGACAAAAATTACAACAAGAACGACAAAAACCCGTTCATAAGAACAAAACAGACGTATTTGAAGTTTTAAGCACTTATTTCTCCGATTGACATAACCTAATCAAAAATAGTTTTAGAATCTTTTTTGTAGAGAATTTAGTAAGCTTTCAAATAGTTTCTATCCACTTACCACGATTTCCCAACCGTGTTCGAGATATTAATGAAAGTATACGAACTTCCCAAAACTTTTCATGTCTGTTCATAAAATATTTTATTCTAACCCTTCCTTAACTCCAAACATAACAAAACTTTCAACATATTAGTTTTAATGAAAGTAGAACATGCAGATAAAGTTTCAACTGAATCCCGTAATTCTAAGTACCCAAACCAAAAACGGTATTCAAAAACTATTTTTCCAATTTTCTCGAAAACGGTTAAAGCGATCAAAATGGTTTCATTCGTTTTCCTAGCCCAGGAATCATATAAAACGAGTACTTACAAGCTTATGAACTCAAAAACGTAAGCGTTACGATTTTTTTTGCGCGAATTTCGCCCCAAACGCCATCTTCCAGTAGGCGGATTTTGCTGGTTAACGAACTTGACCTTTCAAATTGGACGAAGGATTTTTGTACCAAATTTCATCAAAATCGGACCATTCGTCTTCTATCTAGAGAGCGAACAGATAAATATATATATATACTAGCTGACCCGGCAAACGTTGTTTTGCCATATAAATAATTTCCTAGTAATTTCTAGTGTAGACAAAAAATAGCTTACTTATTGTAAGTAGATATGTATGTTAGAATGTGTATATTGTATGTATGTAAGAATGTGGTAAATGCGTGAAATAAGCATGGAGCGCTGTGAATGATGAAAAATTGTTTGAAAAATTTTTCAAACAAAAGTAAAAAATTAAATTTTATGAAAACATTGTCTCTTATAATTTTTTCATACAACCAATATTTCCATTGACATTTCAAAATAAAGATTCATAATGATTGATTTTTTGTAAACTATGAAAATCTTAATTGTTTAATTACATTTTTTTAATAAAATTAAATTAAAATTACATTTTTATAAGATCAACAACATTTTCGATATAAATAAAAAAAAGTATACTTACAACACAAAATCCGTTGTTATTGGAAGCTCGTGTCACGTGTTGAGTACTTTTGAGGTTATAAAATCATTTGATTAACTAATCGTGCAAAATACACTCAAAATTGATAATTTAATTATTATTGATAAAATAGGAATGATTAAAAGTTAATATGAGAGTTACACTGAGATAGCAAAATAATAATTGTCAACGTTACTACTACACTTGATGCATAAACAATAATGATGGCCGACAACTGTGTAGGGAGTGAGAAAGAAAGGAGACCGGCTTCGTTCTCATCTCTACTCCGTGCTGTTTACTGGCTATTAAAAAATAAGGGTTGATCGTAGAAGGGTGAAAATTGAGGATTGTATGTATTTTTGTATGTTGTATCATAAAAAAATAGAAATTAAAAATTTTGTCTAAAAAATAAAAAAAAAAATTTAGGGGTGGACTACCCCTAACATTTAGGGGGATGAAAAATAGATGTTGGCCGATTCTCATAGATACCGGATAAGCACAAAAAATGTCATCAAAATCGGTCAAGCCGTTTCGGAGGAGTATGGCAACGAAAACTGTGACACGAGAATTTTATATATTAGATAAATATATACATATATATATATATATATATATATATATATATATATATATATATATATATATATATATATGTATATATATATATATATATATATATATATATATATATATATGTATATATATATATATATATATATATATATATATATATATATATATATATATATACAAATTTGAACCACCGTTATTTTCGGTCTCTAGGGGTTCTGAAACGCGAAATTTTCTAGTCGGCACTTCCGGATTGTTTCATTGTATCAACCCTATAAGCGGGGTTCCTCCCTATGGGGGAGGGAGGAACCGCGCTAAAACGTCAGATCTTGTGGCTTTGGGAGCCTTCTTCAGCACTAAAAAATGGCGTGGGGGAGGGAGGAAGGCCAAGATCAGTGTTGTGTAAATTTGAATTAAAATGTAATTCGAATGATATTTGAATTATGAATTACATTTTTGTATTGTAATTGAAAAGGCTAAAAATATCAATTATAGTAATTGAAACAAATAATTCAATATGAATTAACTGTATTTCAATTAATAATAATGTAATTCAAGAATTTGAAGCAGTTATTTGAAATCCTTGTTGAGTAAATTTGAGTTAAAATATAATTGAAATGGGGAGACCCGATGGCCGTGAGGGTTAAGGCGTGAGCACTTAGCACTCCGTGCCAAAGGTCGTGGGTTCGATTCCTACTAGGGGTGGTGGCTTTTCTTTCGAAAAAAGAAAAGGCATCACCCCTATCCTGGCTAGAAAAGGGGGGTAACCTATAGATAACCCGTCCTAAAATTCGTAGTTAATAATAAATGGCCGTTAAAATTTAAATGATAATTCAAATGGTATTTGAATTATCAATTATATGTTGTTTTTTTTAGCGCGGTTCCTCCCTCCCCCATAGGGAGGAACCCCGCTTATAGGGTTGATACAATGAAACAATCCGGAAGTGCCGACTAGAAAATTTCGCGTTTCAGAACCCCTAGAGACCGAAAATAATGGTGGTTCAAATTTGTATATATATATATATATATTTATTTATTTATATATATATATATATATATATATATATATATATATATATATATATATATATATATTTGTCTGTTCGCTCTCTACATAGAAGACGAATGGTCCGATTTTGATGAAATTTGGTACAAAAATCCTTCGTCCAATTTGAAAGGTCAAGTTCGATAACCAGCAAAATCCGCCTACTGGAAGGTGGCGTTCGGGGCGAAATTCGCGCAAAAAAAATCGTAACGCTTACGTTTTTGAGTTCATAAGCTTCTAAGTACTCGTTTTATATGATTCCTGGGCTAGGAAAACGAATGAAACCATTTTCAAGGCGATAGCTTTAACCGTTTTCGAGAAAATTGGAAAAATATTTTTTGAATACCGTTTTTGGTTTGGGTACTTAGAATCATGGGATTCAGTTGAAACATTTTCTGCATGTTCTACTTTCATCAAAACTAATATGTTGAAATTTTGGTTACGTTTGGAGTTAAGGAAGGGTTAGAATAAAATATTTTATTAACAGACATAAAAAGTTTTAGTAACTTTGTTTACTTTCATTTATATCTCGAAAAAGGTTGAGAATCTTAGTAAACGGAAGAATACCATTAGAAAGCTTATTAAATGCTCTAAAAAAAAAGGTTCTAATGAATGTTTTGATTAGGCGATGTCAATCGGAGAAATAAGAGCTTAAAACTTTAAAGTAATTGATTTCGCTTATTCGAACTGTTCTTTTTGTCTGTTTTTTATTCCTTGTTATTTTTTAATTGCTTATTGTTGGATAATGTATTTGAAAACAAAACAGGTTAAGAAAAATAAGAAAAACAATTTAATGTTAGAGATATGGATTTCCAAGATATATAGCTTTTCAACTGCCTAGCGTCCTTCCTAGGGAGGGTTCTTTGTCTTTGATTTTGGTACTTAGAATTATGGGGTACAGTTGAAACATTTTCTGCATGTTGGAGTTTCATCAACACTAATATGTTGAAATTTTTGTTACGTTTAGAGTAAAGGAAGGGTTAGAATAAAATATTTTATTAACAGACAAAAAAAGTTTTGGTAACTTGGTATAATTTCATTAGTATCTCGAAAACCGTTGACAATCTTGTGAAGCGGAAGATTACCATTCGGAAGCTTACTAAATGCTCTACAAAAAAGGTTCTGAAGAAAGTTTTAATTAGGCGATGTCAATCGGAGAAAAAAGTGCTTAAAGCTTTAAATTAATTGATTTCGTTTATATCAATGGTTCTTTTTGTCTGTTTTATTTCTTGTTATTTTTTAATTGCTTATAGTTGGATAATGTATTTGACAATAAAACTGGTTAAGTAAAATAACAAAAACAATTTATTGTTAGAAATATAGATTTCCAAGATTCCAAGACCTAGTCACTAGCGGGTCTGTTTCTAGTGTAGCGGACCCTTCCAGGTAAGATTGTAAATCATGACCTTTCAAGACTTTACTACTCACAGGAATGGCGTTAGTGACCTTAAGGGTTGACACGCCATCATAATAATTAATTTAAAAAAAAAAGACTGGTGGAACCAAAATAATAACTGCTTCTATTTTAATCTTTCCAAATTAGACTAGGGATATGAACGGAACCGCGCTAAGATGATGCAGTCCTGCGAGACGGACTTTTTTGTAATTGAAAAGGCTCAAAATATCAATTACAGGTGCTAATGACCTTAACAGTTGAAGCACTCCCCCCCCCCCCCCCCCCAAAATCAATATCAATTATAGTAATTGAAAAAACTTAAGTATTTGAATTGTAATTGAATTACAAATCTAATTGAATTAGAAAGATACTTGAATTATAATTTTAATGCAATTACAATTCTTGATAAAATTGATATTTTAATTACTGACAGTCATAATTAGTGATAATTACACTTAGAATTGAATTACAACTATAATAAAATTACAATTCTTGGTAATTGATACTTGAATTACATAATTGGATCACATTAATCAGAAAGAAACCAAGCGAAAGTATCAAGGTTCTTAGAAGTTGCTCTTTAAGTTGCAATATCTCAGGGATTTAGGTAATTATTCTTTTTTGTGTATTTTGTCGTCAAACTATACAATATTCCACCAACTATTTTCATGGTGTTTCTGTTTAAAATAACATTTCTTACAACTAAATAGCTCAAAGTAAAGAACACTTTTTTGTTTTAAAATAAGGCGCTTGGTTCCTTTCTGATTAACATGATCCAATTAGTGCTTCAATTACATTACAGGATTACAATGTAATTATAATTCATGTTTTAATGGAAATATTATTCTTCGTTCCCGTAGATCACCGAAGTTAAGCAACGTCGGGCGTGGTCAGTACCTGAATGGGTGACCGACCACGTGCTGTTGGCATTAGAAAAGGGTGGCAACCTGTAGATAACCCGGCGCTAATAGCCAAATAGTTGATGCGCCGTAAAAAAAAAAAAAAAAAAAAAAAAAAAAGAAAATATTCTTGGTTTAATTCTAATTCATGAACTACTAATAAAATGTAATCGTTATTCGTAATTATTAATTCAATTACAAAAGAGTTGCTTTTAGTGCTGAAGAAGGCTGCAAAAGTGCAGCCGAAACGTCCAATACAGTGTAGTGTTATTGTTATTTTAGGAGCACAATTAATATTCGTCTGAAGTATAAAAAGATCATTTTTAATTGTATTCGAAAATGATTGACTGATGTCTTGGAGAGAAATGGCAGTAAAACACATTTCTAAAGAGACAAATACTCATAGGTAATAAATAAACTGTCCTATATTTTTTTGGCCATTGAATGTGTTTTTATTTCTTTTCTTCAATTAGAAATATACTTTATGTCATAAATTTACTGGTTTTTGTTTGTAATTGCAAAATCATTTAACCTAAAATATATTTATAAAGATTCATCAAGTAGAATTAATTTTTAACAAAAAAATGAAGGTGGCCTATAATTTTGTCAGGAAGTGTAAATAACCCCAATTTTAATTTTGATGGAATCTTACTTCTGAGCAGCCGTCTTGCCAGCGATGATCTCAGCCCTGGTAACTAAGTCCACAGGTATAAGATCGTTGTAGCAATCTCTCTTCGCCCTTAGAACACGTAAGACTCCACTGTAGGCTCCTATGCATAGAGCTGAAAATCCCATAATCGAATCTATCCAACCTTCTATGGGATCTTCTCGAACTGTTCCTACAACTGTGAATAAAAAGTAAATAAATAGCAAAAATATTAAATAATATATATATATATATATATATATATATATATATATATATATATATATATATATATATATATATATATATATTGTTATATATATATATATATATATATATATATTGTTATAATTTAAATAAAATGAATGAATTAAAATATTTTTAAATTAAAGAATGCGCCACGTTGGGTCGACAAAATGTATAATATTTAAATAAAAAGAATTATATTATTAATAATTTATTTACGTTACGCCTCTATGTTGGGAGCCAAAATGTTATAATTTAAATAAAAATTTGATAATATTTAATTTTAAAAAAACTCTTTATCTCAGGGATCGGGTTCGAGTCCAGTAAAGTAAAACAGAGATAATTTTAAATAATAAAAAACAAAAGACTCATGGATAAGCCACATCCAGGCATATGGATAAACAAGCATTACCTGATATAAAGCCAGCTTCGTATTAACTGCATATGACAGGATCTTCTTTACAACTGTATCTCCATTAACAGATTGAGCCTAGGCTTCATGAAAACTGATGACTATATGAAACTAGCTGTGCACTGAACTAGAGCTGCATTAAGACTGGCTGTAGCTTCTTTTGAACTGCACTATCGTATGATTAGATCTTCCAGTCAACTGAACTGCACGTATGAGACTAGAGCTTCGTTTCTACTGAACTCAACTGTATGTGACTGTATCTTCCATTACAACTCAACAGACTGAACTCAACTGTCTGTGACTGTATCTTCTTTTCAACTGAACTGCACATATGAGACTGGAGCTTTTTTTTTAACTGAACTGCACTTAACTTGAGCTGCATTAGGACTGGCGTTGTTTCTTGGCGGGAGCGTCCTACTGGTACACCAATGCTACATGTATCGACTGCTAGACAAATATAACAAATAATATTTGTTTATCCCAATGAATTTAACATATCAATGAGCTTTTTGATTTCCTTCCGAATTTTCTGTTAATTTTGAATCTTTTAAATATGTAATGTAAAATATCATTATAATATATATATATATAGACTTAATTAACAAATAGATATATCGACTCCGATATATATATATATATATATATATATATATATATATATATATATATATATATATATATATATATATATATAAACTCCGAATTGTCCAAACAAAACTAACACATGAATATATCATGACAGGACTTAACAAACCAACTTGTGATATATGCAATAGAAACATACAGAATGCTGAGGATTAGAATATTTACACATACCCACCAACCTTACAGTACTAATGGCAGTGTAAGGCCCCGTTTTCCCTTCAACTTTGTTAAGTGAATAAAGATGAGAGAAAAGGTTGGCTGACCATCATTGGAGATGTGGGAACAACGAATCTGCAAACGTTGCGTCTGGGTTGTTGGAACCGCATGTGGCTGATTCGTAAGATTTCCCGGAAGGTTTCAGGCCTGACGAGAGTTTTTCGTCCAGCCACCTGCTAAGGGGGTGGGGTTAAAAGGGTATAAAAAGAGCTGGCTTACCTCTGACGGGGCAGAGTCCGCGCCCGTTCCTGAGGTCTCGGCCGATATGGCGATGAGAGGTAGGTCAGCTCAAAATATTCTCTAACCTCCACGAACAGGAATATTTGCTAACTCTATCTAGCTCTCTTTCTCTCACTCTCAACCCTTTCTCTCATCTTAATGATGGTTTATGATATTTATGTATGTAATAGTAACCTGAGTGTAATTTACAGTTTTGAAAGGAATTTTCGCTCCTCTAAAATATTTCCCCATTATTTATTCCTTTAAATCCCGTCCTTGGGTACTATTTAAATGGCCAGCTGCAAGGGGGCATTAGATAAGAACCCTGTCCCCGAGATAGTCCGGTGGCTGTACTGCTAATGCTAATAGGATCATTGCTCAAACCGATATCTCGGCACTGGGTACTTGTTTGTCAAAAGTTATCACGTTTCCTGGTTTAAGGACTGCCAAATATGATATTTGGGTTTGGCCCTATTAGAGAGTGAAGAAATCCCTATTCATAACCATAACATGTTGGGGTTCGCTGGAAAGGTTGAAATTAGAGCTACACGATGGTGGTAACGGAACAGCAGTTTGCCGATATGAAAACAGCCTTGGACCAGGTGTTGGCTGCAAATGAGCAGTTAAGAAATTAAGTAGAGAGGACCAGGGACGGGAATAGACATGCAAAGAGGGACCTTTCTCTGCGTGAAATGGTTTGTCATTGGTCCGGGGATGATTCGGGGGTATCTATCCAGGATTATCTGAATGGTTTGAAATTAGTGGGGATCAGTGGAAACTGGGATGATTGTGATAAAGCTCTCGTGTTAAGAATGAGACTGAAAGGGATGGCTGCGAACTTCTTAGCCCGCAGGTTAGGTCTCCAAGCGCCAAATATGCCTTATTCCTTCATTCGGGAGGCTCTTTTTGACTGGTTTAGTGCGAACATTGAACCTAAGCAGTTTCCCCTCCAGCTTAATTCGATGAGACAGGAACAAGGGAAGATGTAAGGACCTTCGACAATCGTCGAAAGATGGGAGAGAGATCCCTTTCGGTTGAGGGATTTT
Source organism: Gonocerus acuteangulatus (assembly GCA_946811695.1). Classification (NCBI taxonomy): domain Eukaryota; kingdom Metazoa; phylum Arthropoda; class Insecta; order Hemiptera; family Coreidae; genus Gonocerus; species Gonocerus acuteangulatus. Next base: position 109,062,726 of record OX328125.1, on the reverse strand, counting down.
CTGAAGAGGAAAACAGGGAAGTAATCCGGGATAGTCAAGAGGTGAGACGCGAAGGACGGATTTGTACAGGCGGAACTTCAGGGGAGAGTTTCAGCAATTCCGATGGGAAGGCCCAAGTCCGGACAAGTAGCAAAGCCGACGCCACTTGAACCCCAAAGGGAAGACCCTTAACCCTGCCTCGTAGGTCCCCATACGCACTTAGGAAGAGAGCTAAATCGCCTGTAAACGACTCTTCTTACCGGGCTGTCATTGCGGGAGATCCTGGAGTTCTTACCGTTGGTATGGAAAAATTGAGTTCTATAAAAACGACTTGGGTTACGCGTCTGGCCAAGGTGGTTCGCAAACTTAAAGTGTATTTAAAAAGTGATTACAACAATTGAAAAAAACAAAACAAAAAAAAACGATGTATTTACTATTTCCAATATTGGAACTAGGAAAAACGATTACTTCCAAGTTACATACATCACACACATACAGTTGGTAATAGCAATATCTTCTCTCTCTCTCTCTCTCTCTCTCTCTCTCTCTCTATATATATATATATATATATATATATATATATATATATATATATATATATATTATACATATTATATATATATATTGTAATGATTATTTTTTATTTAAAATAAAACGATTTTAATTATTCTAATAAGTTTTATTATATTAAATTGATTTAATCTCAGGGATAAAAGTTCCGAGTGAATGAATAATATAATATTTATTTTTAGACAATCTTGAGATACAAACACCAATATTAAAATAAATACAAATGACAATAAAAGAATTAACAATTACAAAAAAAATAATTTTACCTCTAAATTAATTTACTTCAAATAAAGCTTCAATATACTGCGCTTCAGTAATTCCTTCTTCAAGGTGATACGCTTTCTTGCCAGGTCTCGTGCATAGAATGGATATCTTGAAATTCTGGATTCTGTTGTCTTCTCACTCCGTCTTCTATGATAAATAACAATGGACTGCACTCTGTATTCTCTGTGGCTAGCGATAGACTCTAGCTCCGCACTCGACAACTGCTAGGAATAGACTTCAGCTCTTCTCTCTATGACTGCTGGAAATAGACTGACTTGACTCCGGACTCCTCGGAGTATAGCTATGGACTAACTTAACTCCGTACTCCTCGGAGGATAACTGTGGACTGACTTGACTCCGTACTCCTCGGAGGATAACTGTGGACTGACTTGACTCCGTACTCCTCGGAGGATAACTGTGGACTGACTTGACTCCGTACTCCTCGGAGGATAACTGTGGACTGACCTTGCTAGCGGGAAAGTTTGGCGTCCTTTTTTTCCCACTTCCGCACTTTTGCCGGCTTATATATGAAAGTAATAATTATATTTTTGTAACTTCAAATAATTAATTTATTATCATCTGAATGTACATTTAATATATGTATATTGTACATCAGTATTGTCCAAAAATATTATTAATTTAAAGCGTATATAATACGATGTTATTTGTATATATGGTTTGAGATTTGCGCGGGCTTTTCAAACTATCGATGGTTATTTGAATTTAAAAATATTTTCGAGAATGTAATATATCATTACAATATATCATATGCATAGCTTACCTATAGCCGGACGCATGACTGCAATAGGTATGTGTTTGCTGTACTCCTTGACCACTTGTTCAGCAAGGGATTTGCTCCAGGTGTATGTGTTCGGATGGCCGCAAAGGAGTCTGAAAAAATGTCCCTTAAGAGTTAAGATCAATGTTGGGCAAAACTAAAACTAAAATTAAAACTACATTCACTTTTAAGAATAAACTAAATCCTAACTAAAAATTGCTACCTAAAAAATAAAAATAAAACTAAATTAACTAATGGATATTAGTTGAACTAAAACTAAAACTAAATCATTGGGAATTGATTAAAGACTAAATTAAAGCTTTATTTTAGTTTTACAAAAATAACGTGAATTAATGTAAATCATATGTTATTTCGATAATTAAGTAAATTATTAAAACTAATAGAATTTGTTTTCATTTTGTTTTAAATAGGCTGAGGTTGCAACCTCATGTTTTCCCCATTATAGTTCATAAATAAACACTATTTGTTTAAACAAAAATTCATACATACCTACTTTTTTACCCTTGTTCTGAATCAAAGTATTCAATAAAATAATTAGTGAATTAAAAACTAAAATCATAAATTAAGGTAACTTTTGATTAAATTATACTAATTACTACACTAAAAACGGTTACTAAAACTAAAAAACCATATTTACTAAGAAATTAATCCAACACATGATTAATAATTTTACAAATCTAAAACTAAACTAAAACTAAAACTAATAATATAACGTGAGTTTATTGTTAGTTAGAATGAATTTACGTTAGTTTAGTAAAATAACGTTAGTTTTGCCCAACACTAGTTACGATTAGATACTATACTGCAGAGAGTGTTAACATAGTTTAATAATTGTAAACAAGCTATTACAGTTGTTTGTTGTGTAGTTGTGAACTATAAAACAAATTAGAAATTGAAATTAAACAAATTAAATGTGTCATTTTCACTGGTGAAATTCTTAACCCTGATGGCAAATAAAATTCAATGTAGGGTACTGTGCAATATAAATGTTCTCTGTTTTAAAATAATTAATTTTTGTTTGTTTCCTCCCTCCCTCCATAGGAAGAAAACCCCCTTATGTCATCACTTCCTGACACCTGTAGTCTAGACGCCACCTCATTGTCTTCTTGGCATTTCATCCAGCCTCAAGTTGTATGTAAGATCCCATCATTTCCCAAATTCAGACTTGGTCTAGTCCCTCCCCAAACAACCCTGACTCCCCCTACATTTAGTATTTTAGACTATGTAGGATTAAGATACCCATTGTAAATATGATAGTTCCTTCTAGTATGTAAGCGTAGAATAAGGTCTAGTCTTAAATCCAGCTCCAGGTTCCAATCCGTTGGGCCTGGAGCTCTCTATGTACTTATCAATAAAAGTTGGTTGGGTGGACAAAAAATTCAGATCATTACTTCCAAATAATTTTTTCCAATCAAGTTTTTTTAAAGTCTACCATGCGTTGCACAATATATCTGGCTCTCAATACTGTGAATTTTCTTTCTTCAAAGCCTCCACTTAGGACACAGGAAGACATCTTCGTCTTCAAGATCCAGTCCGGAGAGGCCAGAACACCACAGTTCTCAGGAGTATCGTAATACTCATTGTCTTGATCCAGAACCAAGAAATCTCCGCATCACTTGGTTGACGAAAACTTCAGGAAGACTTCACGACAACTCCAGGGAACTTAAAGATGTTGCAGCACTGAAGTAGACATTAGAATATTAAAATACCTGAACTTATCCCATTAGTATTCCTAAAATGAAACAACTCAAAAATCGGTGTTTTTCTGTTAGGACTATGAAAGACATGATAAATATCTCTTTATCAACCATCAAAACTGTATGTACCTAGCTTCAGAGCTTGTAAACGAGAGGGAACTTTGTCACGCTTCCTGTGTTAATGCTATGTCCCTACACAGGCAAGAGAAACACATTTTCAGTTGAGTTTTATTTTGAGCTGTGTCACTTTAGAAATAATAGTGCGATATGTTAATGGAAATATTATAACTGTATTTTATTTAGTTAGCACTGTACTTGCTAGTAGTAGATGTTTTTGTGTTTGCACCTTGCTAGTGAATGATTCTGTGTTTGTACCGAGCTAGTAGTGAATTTTCCTGTGATTTTACTGTGCTAGTAGTGAATATTCCTGTGAGTGTACAGTGCTAATAGTGAATGTAAGACAGACTTCTCATGCAAGGCGAGCAGGACCGAAGACTGAGTCTCCTGCAATTTGAGTAGCGTCCTCCAATCTTGACAAGCCGGAAGTATCTCCTCGATAGATTCCTTTGGAGGTCTGTTGAAGTTGCAATAAGCAGTAGACAGGTAGACGAAGGCCTGGAACCAGTTAACATATATTCAACTATATCTTCATACAATTAGGATTATGTTAAGAAAACCAGGAATATTCTCACCTTGAGGTTTTTCAAAGTGATTGCTAAGTCCAACATTGTTTTTGTAGCTTTGACATTTTGTATCAAAGCATCGTTTAAACTTTCGCTGAACTGAACATCTGCTGCCACATGGAAAACTAGAGTGGTGTTCTCTCTCAGCTCCTGTAAGAACATGTAAAAAGAAATCAGTCCCCTGACAAGCCACGAGAGCCCAGAGCAGATATTGTTAATGTGTCTGAGTCTTGATCAAATGGGGGACTAGGGAGATGGTGTGGTTTGTACTTTGCTCCAGCTGGCTGCTTTTACAGGAACCTATTAAAGGATATGTAAGCCCAGAGGCAGTATGGGTCTCCAGCTGTGACCCTGGAACGACTGTATTAAATGTTAAAATCTTTAGTGCAAGGCTAAATTTCGAACTCTGATCTTCCTTGAGTCGAGTTCTCTACCATTCAGCCAATCATGCCTTCACAAGAACATGTGTTTAACATACATAAATAATCAGCCTTCACTGACACTACTTACAAAAAACATACCTCAAAAATGTCATAGACTTTGGTTGATAAAAACTATTCAATGGGTCTCCGCGTGGGCTAGTGGCTAAAGTCTTGGATTCTCATGCTTGTGATGGGGGTTCGAGTCCCATCTGCTGCAGGGATTTTTCTCATTTCAGGGCCTTATGAGAAAATTCCCAGGTGCACCATAGAAGTCAGTGCACCATTAAAAAAATAAAACAAATTTTTAGTGAGGATAGAGGGAAAAAAGATTAATCAGAAGAGAAAGAGCCCTGGTTAGAAGAGACTGTGTAAAAACAAAATGTTTTTAAAACATTTCTTTTGATATAAATAACATAAATCCTGCATCACTTACTGTTTCATTCATAGGAAAAAAACAAAACAAAAAACAACACAATAACAGATTACTACATGAATCGGTATACAATATTATAATAAGATACTTAAAAAAAAAAAAAGAAAGAAATACAAATGGAGAATTTGATATAAGTAGATGTAGCCTGGCATGCCGGATAACAGCTATTTAAAATACAGTAGGTGTAGTTTGGTACGCTGGGTAACAGCTATTTAATATAATGACGGATATGGACATAGACTTAAAATTGACTAAGTTATTAGAGAAAATTGTTAAGAGACTGGAACTACTTGAGTCACTGGATGCTTCAAAATCTCCTCCAAAGGATAGTGAAATTCACTTAGATCTTCCTCCTCTAGAAGATAATGGCCCTGGATGTTCAGCTACTAACTTTGACGAGAAGAAGGCAAGGACTCAGAAAGAAAATTCAAAAGATAAAAAGGTGGAACCGGTGAAGGGATTAAGAAGTAAAGGAAAAAACACTCCAAAATCTGGAAGAACACAGGCTGGAATCAGGAACAAAGTGGAAGAACACAAAATTAATAAAAAAATAGCGTTTCTATTTCCCTTACTAAGACCAATACACTGCGCACAGCTTTACGAAATGTATGTGATGAAATTCATTTTGTTGTATTCATTTTCTTTTTATTTGTTTTGTATCCTAATGTTTATGACATTATTTCATGTAATTTTCAAAACTTTATTTTTTACGAATTGTAATTATGAAATTAAAGGAGAAAATAGCCAAGTTCCGAAGCTCCTGAAATATATAATATTAATAATAATATAAAGGAGGTGTAGCATTGCACGCGGGGTAACAGCTATTTAAAGTGAAGCAGGTGTAGCATGGCACACTGGGTAATATCTATTTAAAATGAAGTAGGTATAGCATGGCACACCGGGTAATATCTATTTAAAATAAAGTAGATGTAGCTTGGCACGCTGGGTAACAGCAATTCACTGGGTAATATTTATTTAAAATGAATCAGGTGTAGCTTGGCACGCTGGGTAACAGCAATTTAAAATAAAGTAGATGTAGCCTGGCACGCCGGGTAACAGCTATTTAAAATAAAGTAGATGTAGCTTGGCACACTGGGTAACAGCAATTTAAAATGATGTAGGTGTAGTATGGCACACTGGGTAATATTTATTTAAAATGAATCAGGTGTAACATGGCATGGCGGCTGACAGCTAATGTATATATAATATATAGTTTATATATAAATAATGGGTTCTTTTATATTTGAAATGAACAGCGCCCCTAGTGCTAGAAGTAAGCATCAATGTCTTGTAATTATGCCGGTTTGGTGGCTAAATTCAATTTGAACACATAAACAAAAGTGCTAAAACTGGAGTACTGTGGCTATAAAACTCTTCAGGAACACTCAAAAGAGTACAGTATTGCAGATACTCCTAATATAGTGAAAATTCTCAGAAAAGACAGGAATTGAGAATTTTTCATTACAAATGTTCTTGATAAATTGGATGACTGGAAAAATGGAAATATTTTCAGTTTTTTAGGTTAAACTTTCCTAAAATATGAAATATTAGAAGTCACACTTTCATTCCACGATCAATTGATATAAAATCTATATTCCATCAATCTATAAGATATCCAGAGTATCATTGACTCCAAAAGGAAATTGATGAAACCAGCACACAAACAACCCGTTACCAGATGCTGTACATGCTTTAAGTCTGTAGTCTCTCTTATTTTATCTTTGCAGCGGATTCAATTCAAAGTACTTCCAATGGGTTTGGAGAATAGATACTCCCTGGGTGGTTCAGTTCTATCTGTGCTTTTATCTCGATCCATCTTCATTGTGACTCTTGATTCTCTATCCTGCTAACCCACTGATCCTAATTTACCGATATTACATAAAATTTACACATTACAAATTTTTATTCCAGTGGAAAAGTTAAAATTACAAATTCCTAAAACTAGGTACCAATTAAATAGAATGTTACAGTCCTTGTCAGAAGCAGAGGGCCATGTATTTCTTTGTGACAGTATCCGAACACAAGTTTTTAAAATTATCATAAATGTTTTTGTCACATGAAAACAGAAGTTTAAACATTTTCACTGAGTAAATATCACTAGTTTAAATTAAAAATGAAATTATTATTTCTATTAAATAACGACACCAAGGAGGCTGAAAACATAGATGCGGAAAAGAAAACTATATATACGAAATGCGTAGCGTACTACAAAGAAAAGTTCCAGGAAGAATTTGGGAAGAGGGAATACATTGTGAAAGGACTGTGGTTCGGAACGCGAGGGACCATTCCGAAGAGCACAGCCATCTTCCTTGAAGAACTGGGACTGACAGCAGATCACCTGGCAGCATTGGCCGAGTCCATATTAGTGGATACATTGGGCATAATCACCAATCATATCTATACTCACTGAGTGCTTATCATCCATTCACACTGTTGTCTTATATACTTTAGACTATATTTTCATTTCTATCAATTCCTTCTCATCCATCACTATCTCCTTCTTTTTCGTCTTCATCTTCTTTATTCTCTATTCCTTGTTTCGAACTCCTAACATCTTCAGCCTCCAAATTTACCCTATTTCCGAATGGATGATAAGCACGCTGTGTTTCCAGCAACCCAATGTAATTGGGCAGCCCATTTTATTTATATTTTTAAATTAAGTTTTCTCTCTCTTATTGGAACATTGTCAAACATTTTCTATGAAGAACCTTCCTCCATTGCGAGCATTCAATTGAAGCTAATAGAATTTATATTAAATGAAAATATTTTTATTACAGCTTTGTTCCTTTAACAGTATTTATAACCCAAGAAGTTACATTTAGAATATTCCGACCTAACACAAATACACACACACATACAGACGCGAATGTGTGTGTGTATACATATACATATATATATATATATATATATATATATATATATATATATATATATAAAATACGTTTTAAGACTAACCTCCTTATGCTCGTTGGATATTCCCAGATCTTCTCTGCTCAGCTCTCCAGGAATAAGACGAACTTTATTCAGATTTGCAGGTCTAGTGGACTTCAGTTTATCGAACAGCTGAAAACAATCAAACATTATCAAGTTTCATACAAAACATAATATTATAAACTTATTTTCCATAATAATGTAGTAAGGAACCATAGTTTATACACAGATATATTTTGATTTTTCTAAACTGGAAGCTTTAAAATTTTTTAGCACGTTTTCTTCCTCCAGCGTTTGAAATAATTTGAGAACATTAGGCGCTATACTTCCACTTCTATTCCAAACTATAATCAAGAGTGAGAAATTAATTTGAATCATATTAAAAGATTTTGCTTTAAAAAAATGTTTCATGCCTTCTTGGCAGATCTTCAGGTGAACATAAAATAATCTGAACCCCCACGGAAACCTTCTATAGAAAGGGCCTGCGAAATCTTCCTCCATTCCTTCTTATTCTCGGATAAGCTCCTGAGATGTGAAGACCTCTTTCGAGGAGTCGCATATGCAATCCTTCATCTTTTGTACCTTTATACTAATGTTAATTCTAAATTATCCATCTATGATGATGAAGATTGTTACCGGTAATGATGTGATCTGAGCCCACCTCTCTTCGATAGACTTGCCTTTCTTGCTTCTTATGATCATATAGATGGTGTCTAGATCCGGACAGCTTCGGAGCAGTTTCTCTATCAGAACCTTACCCATGAAGCCGCTACCACCGGTCACCAGGATTTTCTGTCCGGCGTAGAATTCTGATATCGACTCCACCATTTCTTTACTAATGATCTACAAAGTTAATATATTATTTAAGGTTAAAGCAAACCAATCAAATAAAAGATTTATTACGATTTTTATTTTCTACGACGATTCCTCCCCCCTCCATAGGGAGGAACCCCGCTTATAAGGTTGACCTCGTGACGCAATCCGGAAGTGTAGACTAGAAAATTTTACGTTACAGAAAATAACGGTGGCTCAAATTTGTGTATATATTTGTATTTTCGCGCTGTAGCTGCTCCAAAAATGGACCGATTTTGATGCAATTTGGTACAAAAATCATTCGTCTAATTTCAAAGGTCAAGTTCGTTAACCAGCGAAATACGACCACTGGAACATGGTTTTTGAAGCGAAATTCCCGGGGAATAAAAATCGTTACTCGTCATCATACGCTTGCAGGTACTCGTTTAATAGGATTCTTGACGCTAAGATGATGCAGTTCCTGCGAGTCGGACTTTTTATTTTGATTGTTGAAAGTTACTTTATAAACTGCAACGGGGGGGGGGGGGCTACAGGGGTCCAGCCAGAACTGGTGTGAGGCATTTCCTTTCAAAATTCTCAAAACGAATACTGTATGTATGTTGTCATAGCTGTTAGTGGAGTCCGTCGTCACTGGCATCTGTGCGGGTACTGTGGGCGAGCGCTTTCGACGTAAGTACGTATTATCAAGCCAATGTTGAGTTGGTACTGAACTCACGGGAGTACTATAACAACAGTGGCTTGATAAATGACGTACTCACGTCGAAAGCGCTCGCCCAAAGTACTAGCACAGATGCCAGTGACGACGGTCTCCACCGACAGGTATGACAACAGTATATTTACTGGTGGACCTAACCCCTTAGATTATTTGCTGTATGTATGGTTTGCGGAGAACTTCACAGACTTCAATAAATAGACTACCTATGTATCGCTATAACGTTAACAGAATTATATAAGGCAAAACATCGGATTTGCTAACCCATGGTTAATAAAGCACTTTTATTTACACGGAATTTAATAAACAAGGGGAACAAAAAACAAAAATATGGCGATACAGAGTTGTCCTAAATTTGATTAGCTTTCATTTAAAGAAAACAATGTATTGAAATCGGTTAAGATTTAAAGGCTGTTGCCTTTTAGCACTTTCCTCCGAAGGAAAGTAGCTATTGAGGTTGGACTCAGGACGGAATTTTTGAAAAATTTCTTCAAATCTTTATCGATCCTACCTAGTAGACACCGAAAATGACCCCCGTTAAAATTTATATATATATATATATATATATATATATATATATATATGCATATATATGTGTCTGTTAACACGATAGCGGCCAGAGTTTTTGTTTTTTCGTCACGAAACTTGGTATATAGCATCCAATTAGCAAACGATTGAACGAGTTCGTTAACCGCTAATGTCGGTCCACCGGAAGGGGAGGCTTACCCCGAACCCAAAACACTAATTTAACCATGTCAGCCGTAATATTTGTTATATTTCAACGAAACATGGTATTCGTAGTGGTAATATAGAGAGAAAAGTGAGATCTAAAAATGAACTAAATCGGTTCATTAGAAGGGGGGGTTTACTCCGGACCCACAATACCAATTCTCCACTACCAGCCGTGATTTTTGGTATATTTCGACGAAACTCGGTATTCGTAGTGGTAATCCACACGTAAATATGTGTTGTAAAAAAATAAAAATGTGTTGTAATAAAAATTCCTAATATACTCATACCGGTCGTAATTTCTGCTGTAATGTAACGAAACGCGGTATACGTCGTGGGTACCTCATGAGAAAGAAGTGTTGTAAAAATAAACTAAATCGGTTCATTAGGAGGGGGGGGGGGGGGGTTACTCCGGACCCACAATACCAATTCGCCACTACCAGCCATGATTTTTGGTATATTTCGACGAAACTCGGTATTCGTAGTGGTAATCTACAGGTAAATATGTGTTGTAAAAAAATAAAAATGTGTTGTAATAAAAATTCCTAATATACTCATACCGGTCGTAATTTCTGCTGTAATGTAACGAAACGCGGTATACGTCGTGGGTACCTCATGAGAAAGAAGTGTTGTAAAAATGAGCTGAATCGGTCAATCGGAAAGCGGGGGTTTAATTTGTAATATATTTCAATAGAAAAGCCCGTCAGACGTAGGTTCACAAAGCCGCCGCAAGGAGCGCTTTCTACCACAAGAGTGACTGTATCCTGTTCCTGCGTTAGATCAAAATACGATAATATGAGGTTTTTTGTATTTATTACGTAGTGTAATAGGTACCATGTGTAAACATAACTCTGGAAGAAAATTAATAATTGATCAGTTACTCATTACAAATTTAAAAGAGAACTATTCATGTTTTTATTTTATTTATGTAGGATATTTTAAGCAAATTGTTCTGGAAAGCAGTCTACACTACCCAAATTCTGAGGAAAGTGCTTAGTTATGCAGCTCCTGCGTGACGGACTTTTTTGATACACGAAATGTCACACAGTGGTACAGATAGCATTTTTTTACTTGGAATTATCAATTTTAGCTTTACTAATACTTTAATATTTAATTATATTATTAATTAAATAATATAGTTTATTCTTTATTATTATGTATTGTTCTTATTTACTATTAGTTAATACTATTATATTATTTTTTAATACTAAATTTACAGATTTTTTTTTACCACGTGCTATAATTTTCTTATTTTAAAATTATATTTATAAATTCGCGGTTAAACCAAGCCCTATTTACCATTTGAAATGTGAATACGTTGCGATAACACGATTTCTATCTCTGCTCTACTGCCTTTGCAAAATGTATTTATTTTTTCTACAGGATGTCTACATCTGTTTGCGGTGATTAAAATGTTAATTTCAATCATAAGTTGAATACAAATGAAAATTTCACCACATTTAAAGATTTCTTTTGATCAGTTACGCACCTGATTCTTTCAGGATAACGTTTTATGCATTTTTCATTTTTTGAAAATTAATATTTAAATAAGAAAAACGTCGAGTACATATTTTAAAACATGTTTAGATCAATTCAAATAGTAAAATATGTTATTTACCTTGTGCCGACATAATGGTCAAAGTATAAATGAAAAGAAAAGTTTAGTCACCACGTCAAAATATCGCAAACTAGTGTATAGTCTGAGTTAAACAGTTTTGAAGCATTCAAAAATCGCAGGCTCGCTTTAATGTAAATATTCAAGGCCCCATTTTTGAGAACATAATCTAGAAAGACTTCTTGTTACATTCTAATAGGTTTTACATCATTCTGTCGATATAAAATATTTCAATTTTTTCGCGGTAAAAGTGCAACCTGGCCCACTGTGTGTCGTTTGGCCCCACTGTGAGTCGCATATATAAGCTAATGTTTTAAACAATTTTAGGGGGGGCAACTCCTGCCACTTTCTTCAAGAGTGAGTTTAATTTTCAGCGATAGTCTTACTGAAAACATTCTCTAGGCACACATATGTAGCTGTTTAGGAAGCTTGACAACCCGGAAATACAGGATGTATGATGATTGCAGGTTAACCGAAAAAAAAGTATCAAGCTTTTATTCTAGTGGGAAAAAAATAATGATTTAATGACATAAATAGATCATACCTTGGTAGATATTTATATATAAAACAATGTTTCCTCTAATTACTTGATGGAACAGGGGTGAACTGATACTATGTTGTATCTTGCAAGACAAAGAGATTAATACAGAACTTCTCAACAATGTAAGCGCAAGTATGGAATTGCATTCAATGCATCAATTGTGTTGTAAATAATATTTCTAAAATTTTAAAATTCATAAATTCTCGATTTGCATACAATGACTGCAGTGTTTGGAAAAAGTCATTCGGAATAATGAATAATCAAGTGTTTTGAGTACCTTATGGGGCACTTAGTCCATTTTTGAGCTGTATTTTTAGGATGGTGTTTCCGGAAAACTACCTGGCATTCATAGCATTAATTTTGGATGAAATGAATGAGTCAACATCGTTGATAATTGTCAACAGACAATTAATAACTAAGTCCAACAGACTTTTATGACCCCAAGATGACAGGAAGGTCCACTACATATGCCTGGAAAAAATGAGTCTCCAACCTTCTCAACGTTAGCTCCAGGAAAACACAATTACCAAAATGTTATGAGAGGATAAAAATCGGCTCTAATACTTGATGTAATATACACACAGTGTGCTTAGGCCGGAACTTGGCCTGGCGCTCTACCGTGCACAAGATCTTGAATAAAAGCAATATTTTAGGTGTCGACCCTCAACTAACGGTTGGAAGGATCCTGTCCAGGTAGACTCACAGCTCAGAGAATAGAAAAAGTCCGACTCGCAGGAACTGCGTCATCTTAGCGCGGTTCCAGTTTTTTTTTTTTTTTTTTTTTTTTACGGCACATCTACATCTAGGTCATTAGCGCCGACATCCAGGGTGTAGCGAGGAATTTCACCAGCGAGCCGTGGGATGATAAAATTCCTGCCGGAGGTTGGGAATCGAACCCACCATCTCCCGCTTATGAATCCAAGGCGCTAGCCATTAGAACACGGGAGACCCCGGTTCCTGTTCATATCCCTATTCTCATTTGAAAAGCATAGAATAGAAACAGATAATATTTTCCTCGGCCTTTGTTCAAAGGGTTTTATGGCTATACCTGGGGTCAGGTCCGCAAGACCCTAGAATCCTCTTCTACCGATACTTCATTTCATACGTTTCAATGAATTGGAAAATATCAAATATTTTCACACATTCCTGTGTTCTTTTACTATAGTAATAATTCTACAGATAAAATCAATTAAAAAATAAAATAAAAAAACCAACAGCATAAAGGCAATTGAAAATATTCAAAAGACGTCAACGAATCTTTTTCTCTTGGCAAGCTATATTTCTAACAATGAATTGTTTTTCTTATTTTGCCTAATCTGTTTTATTGTAAAATACATTATCCAACTATAAGCAATTAAAAAATAACAAGGAATAAAAACAGACAAAAAGAACAGTTCGAATAAGCAAAATCAATTACTTTAATGTTTTAAGCACTTATTTCTCCGATTGACATCGCCTAATCAAAACTTTCATCAGAACCTTTTTTGTAGAGCATTTAGTAAGCTTTCTAATGGTATTCTTTCGTTTACCAAATTCTCAACCTTTTTCGAGATATTAAGGAAAATATACAAAGTTACCAAAACTTTTTAAGTCTGTTAATAAAATATTTTATTCTAACCCTTCCTTAACTCCAAACGTAACCAAAATTTCAACATATTAGTTTTGATGAAAGTAGAACATGCAGAAAATGTTTCAACTGAATCCCATGATTCTAAGTACCCAAACCAAAAACGGTATTCAAAAAATATTTTTCCAATTTTCTCGAAAACGGTTGAAGCTATCGCCTTGAAAATGGTTTCATTCGTTTTCCTAGCCCAGGAATCATATAAAACGAGTACTTAGAAGCTTATGAACTCAAAAACGTAAGCGTTACGATTTTTTTTGCTCGCATTTCGCCCCAAACGCCATCTTCCAGTAGGCGGATTTTGCTGGTTAACGAACTTGACCTTTCAAATTGGACGAAGGATTTTTGTACCAAATTTCATCAAAATCGGACCATTCGTCTTCTAGCTAGAGAGCGAACAGACAAATATATATATATATATATATATATATATATATATATATATATATAAATATATACATATATATATACAAATTTGAACCACCGTTATTTTCGGTCTCTAGGGGTTCTGAAACGCGAAATTTTCAAGTCGGCACTTCCGGATTGTTTCATTGTATCAACCCTATAAGCGGGGTTCCTCCCTATGGGGGAGGGAGGAACCGCGCTAAAAAAGGTTGATTGACCCATACTGTATAGCTAGGCAACTCATTTAACTGTTCAATGCATTTCAATAAAACAACCAATTAAAAAGTGAGGCAAATAGGGGGGGGGGGGAACTACGCCAGTAAAAAAGGAGAAAATATTCACAAGGCGTCTCTCTTGGAATGCTATATTTCTAACAATATATTTTTTCTGTTATTTTACTTATCCTGTTTTATTGACAAGTACATTCTCCTACTTAATGCAATTAATTTCAATTATTTCAAAGTTTTAAGTACTTATTTCTCCGATTGACATCGCCTAATCAAAACTTTCTTTGGAACCATTTTTGTGGAGCATTAAGTAAGCTTTCGAATGGTAACCTTCCGCTTACCAAGATTTCCAACCGTTTTCGAGATATTAAGAAAAATAGGCGCTAATAGCCCAGATGTCGGTTGCGCCGTAAAATAAATAAATAAAATTAAGAAAAATATACTAAGTTTCCAAAGCTTTTCATGTCTGTTAATAAAATATGTTATTCTAAGCCTTCCTTCCCTCCAAACCAAAATTTAAAGACCTTTTTAGCGCGGTTCCTCCCTCCCCCCATAGACAGGAACCCCGCTTTTAGGGCTGACCTCATGATATATATATATATATATATATATATATATATATATATATATATATATATATATATATATATAGAAAGGTCTAACCAAAATTATAACTGTTTCTATGTCAGTTTTTCCAACATTATGTATAAGAACGGAACCGCGCAAAGATGATGCAGTTCCTGCGAGTCGGACTTTATATATATATATATATATATATATATATATATATATATATATATATATATATCTTCTGTAGAATTTAATCAGCTTGAATGAGAATTGAGTAGTATAGGATTTGGATCAGAAGCGATCATTTAGGATGAATAGAAATGGACATATTAATTACGGATGTCGTGTGAACTCAGACCGTGACATGTTGAAACTGAGCTCCCGCACGTGTCGCTAGGTATGTGTGCGACGTCAATCGCTCTCAGTCGCCCTGCTCCGCTCCGCTGTGTGTGTGTTTCTAAGGTTTTTTTTAAGGTGTAGTTCTAAGTCCGTTGGGCCTGGAGATCTCTATGTACATAATCATTTCTTTGTCATTCCCTTGGCAACCACCGAGGATGAAACATATAAGCCTGCCGAAAATGGAGAGGAATCCAGCGAAACATCGCAGGAAGAAGTATTTTTTATTTATTTATTAAGAGTTTCGCAACTTTTAGCGATTTGCTCTATAACAATAAATGATAATATTACAAAATTACTTGCAGGAAGAAGTAGAAAACGTGTGAGTACCACCGCTGGAGAAAGAAACCGTTCCATCTAAAAATATGATCCCAGCGACGAAAAAACAACATAACACACACACATATATATATATATATATATATATATATATATATATATATATAAATTAGTTTAGTAACAGGCCACGAGGGGCAGATACTATAGAGGTCTCTATTTATGACCATAAGGCACACTAGGGAGATAGTGTGGTCGGTAATATGCTCCGGCCTCCTGATTTTCCTCTTGGCTGCTAGAGTCATTGGCACCCAAGGTACCCATTATTAAATTAATTAAAGACTGGTTTGGCCTAGGGACGGTCAGGGAGGCCGAATTCAACCCATGAACGAAGACAGTAGAAGAAAAAATCTTTAGTGCTTGCTCGGGATTTGAACTCAGGTCATCCAACTTATTAGTCCAGTGCTTATAGCTTATTATCGTCGCTTAAAGCATTTACAGTGGAGTCACACTTACACGAAACATCCAGTTATAAGAAGAGTTTTTCGTTACCCGGCGAAACTCCATTTAATTAATCCTGTGTATTGAATTATTCACTAATGCGATATTCAGTTATACGCAATATTTGTCTATACGAAAGCTCTAGACAAGCTAGGGGATATTTGTTCCCCTGGTGTAAATACTATTCAGTTATACGAAGGAACACACAGCTTTTCCACGAAATGTTTACAGACTTACCTCCACCAGTCTCTCTCTCACTCCTCCCAGTTCTTCTGCCCTTTCTTAGCCGTGTTCTATTGTCCTTTCATTTTTTGAGTAAAAAAAAAAAAAAATCAGACTCGCAGGAACTGCGTCATCTTAGCGCGGTTCCGTTCATATCTCTAGTGGCATTAGCAAAGGAGTAGAAGCTGTTATTGGTAGGTTTTGATCTTTAGTGAAAAATATAAAATTACATCTCAAAGAGAAGGAAGATTTAAGGCGCCACAACAGGAAACTGATAGTATTCTAAGCGGAAATTACTCCCCCCCCCCCCTCCTTCCTGACGTTCTCCGTGGGAATCACTATTACCAACACGTTTCTCATTTTCATAGCTTACCTACTTTATTAAAATACTAATTTTACTATTAAATGCAATTAGAAAAACAATAACCAATTAATACGTTAGGTAAACAGTGACAAAACCTCGTTGAAAACTTAAAATGTTGACGTTTTAAGCAGTTATTTCTCGGAATGACATCGCCCCATCGAAAATTACAATTAGACCTTTTTGTAGGGAATTTAGTAAGCTTTTGAATGGCCACCTTCTACTTACCACGATTTCCCAGCCGTTTTCGAGATTTTAGAAAATATACGAAAATCCAAAAACTGTTCATGCCTGTTAATGAAATATTTAATTTCTCGGGATTTGAACTCAGGTTCTCCAGCATATTACAGTCCAGTGCTCTACCACTGAACTAACCTCACCCCCATATACATATATATATATATATATATATATATATATATATATATATATATATATATATATATATCCGCGCTAGAGGCGGAGTCTCCACCTTTCGAACCGCGAGGTGATGCTGTCCAGTGATGATTGAAGGTCTGCGATCATCAGACATCATCAAACATCATCTCCTTGGCTCATGACTAACATGGCATCTGCAAACAGAGCGACCGTGGCGGTTTGAGGCTCGGGGATGTCGTGACAGTACAAGTTAAATAGTAAAGGGCTCAATACTGCTCCTTGTGGTACACCAGCAGAGACGCTTATTTTTCGAGACGATTCATTTGATACTCCACATCATGGGTTTCGGACGGGATGATGGGTTTCCGAAGGAAATACAAAACTGCCCCCCCCCCGCCCTGGAAGCGGAGTCAAACACAACTTTTCAGGATTATTAGATTTTTTTTTCTTTAATAACACCCTCATATCTATCATCCTGCAAAATTTCAGGTCTCTAGCATCATGGGAAGCGCCTAATAATTTTGATGAGTCAGTCAGTGAATGAGTGAGTGAGTCCTATAAATCCCGATTTTCGATCGCTTATATCTCAGAAACTATTCGATGTAGAATTATGAAAACTTCCAGTTTTACTCACATCTAGTAGTATAATACCTGTGTACAATTTCATAACTTTATCTTTACCTGGTTGTAAGTTATGAGAGGGTAAAAAATCGGCTCTAAGACCTCCTGTAATATACGCACAGTATGCTTAGGCCGGAACTTGGCCTGGCGCACAACCGTACGCCTAGATTCGGTCTTCATTTATTTTATATTACATTTTTGTTGTTGTAGAAACGTTTCGGCTACAAGCTATTTTCAATCTAATTTCTGTGAAATACAATTGATCATACTGGCTAGGATATTAAGTTAAATAATAAACAAATAATAAACATAAAAATCAGAATATACTAATGTATCAACAGCTGACCTTTTATGTTTATTATTTAACTTAATATCCTAACCAGTATGATCAATTGTATTTCACAGATAATTGGATTGAAAATAGCTTATAGCCGAAACGTTTCTACAACAACAAAAATTTAATATAAAATAAATGAAGACTGAATAAGCTGTTACCAACTACCTACAACATCTTAGTTTTCAACTTAGGATCTACACACACTAACATACATACATATATATATATATATATATATATATATATATATATATATATATATACATATACAGGGTGTCCCAAATAAGACGGCTCAAACTAATTTTGCGACCAAACGGTTGGTCTGAGAAAAAAATGTCAGAGGCAAAAGTTGTAGGGCTTGACCTAAGCTTTCTAAATATGTCAATTATTTAACATATTGTCTGCGCATGTGCGCTGGGCGCTAGATGAAATGTTGAGGTTTGCAGATGACCCCTATTATTATGCACATCATTTTGAAGGGAATTAAAAAAAAAAAAACCTTTGCTGCAAACCGCACTTTGATATCTTTAAAATCAAATACGTTTCGTGCGATTCAAACTTCATTGTTTTAAATTAAAACGATTTTTTGGAAGCACTTACAGAGGTAGGTTATGAATGTGTGATACATGACTTTGAGGTATTTTTTCCTCAACTTTCTGAAAAAAATATGGTCGATCCTCTAAAAGAAATATTTTTCCTAATAACTTTAATAAAATTGAAAATAAGGCATATTTTTTAAGTATTTATTCTTTAGGGATTAACTAAGCTAAATCTGATGATTCATGTTATCTATCTAATCCTTTGGATCCGATATTCCTTATTGGATTATGGTTCATTATTTTGCTTTTATTTATTATTAGTGTAATATTCGCTTTCAACCATGAAATTCACAAGTTGTGAGATGGTGGATATGATTATTTTTTTTCGGGGAGTGTAGACGTAAAGCTCGGCTGGCTGCTCGACTTTACGCGCAGTATTACCCAAACCGAGTTCATCCGTCTTACAAAACGATTTTGCGTCTGGTGTCAATCGCCCGACAAGGACATTTCCCTTTCACCAGAAGACATCGTTGAAGAGACCAGGACACCATCTTGGACCTTGTTAGGAGAAATCCCCACATCAGCGTTTTGGAGATTGCCAGAGAAACACGGATTTCAAGAAGAAATGTTCACCGTACACTTCAGCACAGTAAGTACCACCCCATCCTTGCATCAAGACCTTTCAAATAGGGATATGGAAGTTAGGGAGATAACATGAATGATCAGATTTAGCTTAGTTAATCCCTAAAGAATAAATACTTAAAAAATATGCCTTATTTTCAATTTTATTAAAGTTATTAGGAAAAATATTTCTTTCAGAGGATCGGCCATATTTTTTTCAGAACTTTGAGGAAAAATACCTCAAAGTCATGTATCACACATTTATAACCGACCTCTGTAAGTGCCTACAAAAAATCGTTTTAATTTAAAACAATGTAATTTGAATCGCACGAAACATATTTGATTTTAAAGATATCGAAATGCGGGTTGCAGCAAAGAGTTTGTTTTTTAATTCCCTTTAACATGATATGCATAATAATAGGGGTCATCTGCAAACCTCAACATTTCATCTAGCGCCCAGCGCACATGCGCAGTCAATATGTTAAATAATTGACATATTTAGAAAGCTTAGGTCAAGCTCTACAACTTTTGCCTCTGACATTTTTTTCTCAGACGAACCGTTTGGTCGCAAAATTAGTTTGAGCCGTCTTATTTGGGACACCCTGTATATATATATATATATATATATATATATATATATATATATATATATATATATGTATGTTAGTGTGTGTAGATCCTAAGTTGAAAACTAAGATGTTGTAGGTAGTTGGTAACAGCTTATTCAGTCTTCATTTATTTTATATTAAATTTTTGTTGTTGTAGAAACGTTTCGGCTATAAGCTATTTTCAATCCAATTATCTGTGAAATACAATTGATCATACTGGTTAGGATATTAAGTTAAATAATAAACATAAAAGGTCAGCTGTTGATACATTAGTATATTCTGATTTTTATGTTTATTATTTAACTTAATATCCTAGCCAGGATGATCAATTGTATTTCACAGAAATTAGATTGAAAATAGCTTATAGCCGAAACGTTTCTACAACAACAAAAATGTAATATAAAATAAATGAAGACCGAATCTAGGCGTACGGTAGTGCGCCAGGCCAAGTTCCGGCCTAAGCATACTGTGCGTATATTACAGGAGGTCTTAGAGCCGATTTTTTACCCTCTCATAACTTACAACCAGGTAAAGATAAAGTTATGAAATTGTACACAGGTATTATACTACTAGATGTGAGTAAAACTGGAAGTTTTCATAATTCTACATCGAATAGTTTCTGAGATATAAGCGATCGAAAATCGGGATTTATAGGACTCACTCACTCATTCACTGACTGACTCATCAAAATTATTAGGCGCTTCCCATGATGCTAGAGACCTGAAATTTTGCAGGATGATAGATATGAGGGTGTTATTAAAGAAAAAAAATCTAATAATCCTGAAAAGTTGTGTTTGACTCCGCTTCCGGGGCGGGGGGGGGGGGCAGTTTTGTACTTCCTTCGGAAACCCATCATCCCGTCCGAAACCCATGATGTGGAGTATCAAATGAATCGTCTCGAAAAATAAGCGTCTCTGCTGGTGTACCACAAGGAGCAGTATTGAGCCCTTTACTATTTAACTTGTACTGTCACGACATCCCCGAGCCTCAAACCGCCACGGTCGCTCTGTTTGCAGATGCCATGTTAGTCATGAGCCAAGGAGATGATGTTCCAGGAACCATCGCAGACCTTCAATCATCACTGGACAGCATCACCTCGTGGTTCGAAAGCTGGAGACTCCGCCTAAATCCATCGAAGACTGAAGCAAAGATATTCCCACTGAGGCACTTCGATGACAGGACTTCTCCTTGCTTGCGGATTGGACAGGCTCGAGTTCCTTGGACCCCTAGGGACCAGAGAGTGCGCTACCTTGTCGTTCACTTCGACACTAGACTGACCTGGAGACTTCACATTAACTTCAAACTTCAATTGACTCACACACGACTAAGACTACTATACCCACTTTTAAACAAGAAAACACCACTCAGACACAAATTCGCAGTTCTATTATACAAAACTCTATTACTTCCATTACTGACTTACGCATGCCCAGTTTGGTACAGTGCCAGTAACACAAACAGACGAAGACTACAGACATTTCAAAATAAAATTCTTCGAATTATTTTAAATGCACCTCCTTTCATACAAAACACACAAATCCACAGAGAGCTCGGGGTTGTCCACTCCGCAGAGCACATTGAAAAACTCACCCAAAGGCACTATGGAAAACTACCAACAATAGAAGGAGCTAGCTACTTTCATCTAGGAGAGAGGATTGCAACACGACTGAAGCCAAGATGTTATCAAGACTTCTTTCATTTGCAATAATTTGCTATTTTCTAATTCATGTTCTGTTCACCTCATGTTCTGTTTACCTGTTGTTCATGTTCTATTTTTTATTTTATTAGTTTATTCCTATTTTTATTTTTTTTAGTATTTATTTTGTTTTCTCTTTAACCATTTGTAAATAATACTATATGTATTGGTTCAAATAAATATTGATTGATTGAAATGAATCGTCTCGGTATGAAGAACCTATATTTGATGTTTTAAGGAACATTTAGACGCATATAGGCTTGGTTAAAATCTTATACCAGCTGTCTGTCTGTAGGTTTGTTCATTGTACAAATCCGAACCGTTTGGCCGATTTTGACCAAACTTGGGACACACGTAAGTCATGGTCCGGGGAGAATCATAGACTAGGTCAAAATCGTCAATCAGCTGTCTTTCTGTCTATTTGTTCATTATACAAATCCACACGATTTGACCTATTTTGACCAAACTTGGCACACAGGTAGGTCTTGGTCCGGGGAATGCACTAGGCTAGGAAAAAAAGGTCTTTCAGCTGTTTGTCTGTGTGTTTGTTCCTTATACAAATCCACACCGTTTGGCCTATTTTGACCAAACTTGGCACTCAGGTAGGTATTTATACGGGAGTGTCATATTACCTATGACGTTTTGTACTTTTTGTTTTATCGGAAAGCCACCATTCCTTCTGAAACCCATCATGTTGGGTATCAAATGAATCGTCTTGGCAAGGAGAACCTATATTGGATGTTTTAAGAAACATTTCGAAGCATTTTAACAACAACAGGTGTGACTTCTTTCTTAAATGTTGTAAATAAAGTCGTAGGGGTTAACTGCATAATATACTTGAAAGCAGATACTAAGTTTTTCAAAGTCGAGTCATCTAAATTACAAAGTTTAGGATCACAAACCCAAAACGTATCGTCTTTGTTCTTATATTTTTCTTGAAGGCCTTCTACACATTCCCTATTGTGATCTTTATCCTCGGGATAAGGTTCCTGTGTTTTACAGTGTAATAGTTTAGTTAAGAGAGCAATCAATTTGTCCTCTAGAGTACTGTCATCTGGAAGAGCTTCTAACTATTCTAGTCTAGTGATTAGATGTAGATAGGTATGCTACTTATTGGTATCAAATATCAAGCAGTAAGGAGAACTTTATGCACAATCCAAATTCCAAGGTTTTATATGATGAAGTACAAAAGTCAGTAGGTATGCGCCAACCATATTTTCAACCAAAAATATTTGCCAATACGAGAGATGATACAAGAAAGAAATGTCCAAGTTCATTACTTAGAAGGCCTATTAGTTACTTACTAAGAACAGTAAAGACACTTCAACTCACCTTTAAAAACAACAATAAAAAAAAGTCCGACTCGCAGGAACTGCAGCATCTTAGCGCGGTTCCGTTCATGTCCCTAGTGCCATTTGATAAGCTTAGAAAAGAAATAAACATATTTTTTTTTATATATCTCGTGAAAATTGTCAAAATCCTCTCGAACATCTCGAATAAAAGTGATATTAAGGCGTCAGGGACAGTAGCTAACTTTTACACAGAAGCGGAAATTACAGAATCTGGCTCTCATTCTAAAGCAAAGCTCTATAAATCAATACAAAATATGCCTAATAAAGCCTTTCTAGAGGATACAGAAGCATGGGCGTATATGAGGGGGGCTGAGGGGGCTGCAGCCCCTCCCGAAATTTTGAATTGATGATAAAAACTTCTCGTAAAACCCTTAAAAATAAATTAAATAAGATCACTTAGTTCAAAAAACATATTTTATTTTACGTGTAATAGCGTTTTAGTTGCCTAAAACTATTCCAAGCTCTAAATATTTAGTATTCCATACCCTGGAAATGGTCTCAGCCCCCCCCCCGAAATTGTTTTTATAAACGCCCATGTACAGAAGGATCAAGAAGAAGTACACAAGATTGAGTAGAATACCCTGCCTAATATAGCCTATGTAGAATAATATGCCGAATAAAACCTATCTAGTAAATTCACAAGGACAAATAAAAGTCTTGACGAATAACAAGTCAAGAAAAAAAACTTTATTTAACAAAATAAAACAAAGTTTAGTTGCCCAACTACAATAGAATAATATACCTAATTAAGTCTATGGAGTAGACACAAATGGACCAAAAACAAGTCTTGTGGAATATTGTTTTTTTTTTCTAATTAAATACTTTTTATCAATATTTAGTATATAACCTTTCTTGAAAACTATTGATTGCTAATTGATGAATCGGATTACAACTAAGTAGTCTTTATGAATATTTAGTATATAACCTATGTTTGGATCTGTGTTTTTGGAGTGCTCTCCGCCTAGGATTTGTATTTGTGTCGGCAGATACCTGGGGTATATTTACAGCTCTTGAGGATTAACTCTTAGCAGGTAAATTTCCTGCGGCCCCCTTGTTTCTACGGGCATTGAACCGCCATATCGCTCATAGTATCTAACCGTTGTGAAGTTTATTTTTTGGATTTAGGACTTAATATACATATGTAGACTAAATCATAGCAAGAAGTAATCCTCCGTCGTCGGTTCTTAACTATGTAGACTCGCTAATGTTATCCAATCTTAGATACATCGTATTTAAAATCCACAGCAAAAACACGACATTTCATCAGAATCCCCTGCTGAATAAAACTTATATAGAATAATATGCAAAATAAAGCCTATCTAGTGGATAAAAATAGAGGAAAAAAGCCGTTCGTGGTGGTAGAAAATCTTAAAAGTATTTCGCTCATACATCTCCGAAATATTGTCACTAATTTTACGTATCCTGTTTTATAGCCAAATAGATTTATATTCTATAATCAATAAGAAAAACCTACTAACAATAAAAAACTATGGGTAACAGATGAAAATAGGGAATACCAAGAATAATTCTAAAGAACGAAATCAACACCAGTACTGTAATCTAGATATTCATACGGCATCTTCGAATTCTAACAAACAAAATATTGATTCTAATTATACGTATCCTGTTTTATTTATTTTTTGTAGAACATTTAGTAAGCTTTCACATGGTAACCCTCCGTTTACCAATATTCCTAACCGTCTTCGAGATATTAGGGAATCTATACGAAGTTCCCAAAACATTTCATGTATGTTAATAAAATATTTTATTCTAATCCTTCCTTAGCTCCAAACGTAACCAAAATTTTAACATATTAGTGTTGATGAAATTAAAACATGCAGAAAATGTTTCAACTGAAACCCATAATTTTAAGTATCAAAATCAAAGACAAAAATAACAGTTCGAATGAGCGAAATCAATTACTTTAAAGTTTTAAGCACTTATTTCTCCGATTGACATCGCCTAATCAAAACCTTCATTAGAACCTTTTTTGTAGAGCATTTAGTAAGCTTTCTAATGGTATTCTTCCGTTTCCCAAATTCTCAACCTTTTTCGAGATATTAAGGAAAGTATACAAAGTTACCAAAACTTTTTTATGTCTGTTAATAAAATATTTTATTCTAACCCTTCCTTAACTCCAAACGCAACCAAAATTTCAACATATTAGTTTTAATGAAAGTAGAACATGCAGTAAATGTTTCAACTGAATCCCATGATTCTAAGTACCCAAACCAAAAACGGCATTCAAAAATTATTTTTTCAGTTTTCTCGAAAACGGTTAAAGCTATCGCCTTGAAAATGGTTCCATTCGGTTTCCTAGCCCAAGAAGCCTATAAAAAGAGTACTTACAAGCTTATGAACTAAAAAACGTAAGCGTTACGATTTTTTTTGCGCGAATTTCGCCCCAAACGCCATCTTCCAGTGGGCGGATTTTGCTGGTTAACGAACTTGACCTTTCAAATTGGACGACAGATTTTTGTACCAAATTTCATCAAATTCGGACCATCAGGGAAGCCAGAAATGAGCGAACGGACAAATATATATATATATATATATATATATATATATATATATATATATATATATATATATATATATACATATATATAAATAAATATATATATATATATATACAAATTTGAACCACCGTTATTTTCGGTCTCTAGGGGTTCTGAAACGCGAAATTTTCTTGTCGGCACTTCCGGATTGTTTCATTGTATCAACCTTATAAGCGGGGTTCCTCCCTATGGGGGAGGGAGGAACCGCGCTAAAATATCACTTTCCTCAAACAGGTATATTCTTAAACTCGGCAATGTTTTATTTGTGCCGAAATTATCTTTAAAGAGAAAATTAAACATTGCCAAGTTTAAGAATATACCTGGTTGAGGAAAGGGATATTTTAGTAACTGGATATAAGTATTTTTATTGTTGTTTTTAAAGGTCAGTTGAAGTGTCTTTACTGTTCTTAGTAAGTAACTAATAGATATTCTAAGTAATGAACTAGGACATTTCTTTCTTGTATCATCTCTTGTATTGGCAAATATTTTTGGTTGATAATATGGTACACCTAATACACCAACTCATACTACTCTTTAGCACTTTCCTCTGAAGACTGGGTTGGGTTGGTAGTTTAAGGGCAGAAAACTGCTTGGTCATCTCTGCCCTTGTTGTGTTTAATTGTGCAAGATTAATGTTAGGATGGTGAGTGTTTTTTTTCAATGGAGAGTGTTTTCCTCCATTCCTTACTCTCTTCAGTTTCTAGAAGTCTAGGCGAGACTGATAATGATGATACACTAACAGCCAGTAATGAGCTCCAAACTTAACTTTTTTTTTTGTTGTAGGATAATATAAATAGGATGGGATAGAATTCGATAATATTGTAGGATGGAATTCTATTATAATTGCATATCTTATGTCCTTTATTATATTATTGAACAATTTATCTTTATTACTTCATTCTGTCATGAAAATCTTCGTACAAATCTTCAAGCATCTCGTTTTTTTTTTTTTTGTGTGCTCGCAATATCAAAGAAATATTTTATTTTATCCATAGATTGTTGAAATTTATTTTTCTACTTGACATTCCTTTCCCCAAAATTATATTCTTCTTGTATAATATTTATTATTTTGGGCTACAGACAATTTAGTTGTATTTCTCTGAAAGAAAATAATTCATTTGAGATTTGAATTACTAAAGTCAAGATAATATTATAAGAGGGGAAGGGGTCGGAGTGGGAGAGAGGAGAAGAGAGAAGAGGGGAGGAAGATGTGAGAAAGAAAGTGACAGATAGATCAGGAGGTAGGGGGGAAGAGAGGGAGGGGAGGGTGATGGGAGGGGGAGAGGGAGAGGGAGAGGAGTGGGAGAGGGAGAGAGAGAGAGTGTGGGAAAGGGTGTGGGAGAGGGAGAGGGAGAGAGAGAGAGAGGGTGAGGGAGGGAGTGGGAGGGAGAGGGAGAGGGAGAGGGAGAGGGAGAGAGAGGGATAGGGAGAGGGAGAGAGAGGGAGAGAGAGGGAGAGAGAGAGAGAGAGGGAGAGGGATTTTTTTTTTAAATTTGCATTGTGATAATGGTTCCTCTATCTCCATGGTAACACTGAAAAAAAATATCGCAATGATTTATTTAAATTTTAACGTCCATAATTACTAACTAAGAATTCTGGGACGGGTTATCTGTAGGTTACCACCCTTTTCTTGCCAGGATAGGGCTGATGCCTATTATTTTTTTCTACAGAAAAGCCTCCCCCCCTTAGTGGGAATCGATCCAATGACCTATGGCACGGAGTGTTAAGTACTCACGCCTTAACACTCATATAGAGGAATAGTTGAATAATTTAAAAAGCTTACCCGAATCGCTGAAAATTTGGTATCCATTCCGTTTCATGAAGTATGCCAATAGATACCACGTAAGACCACCAATGATTGCATGTTGAACTACATCAGTTGCTAACTTCAGATATTTTGTTCTGAAAATAAAACATTAAATTCAAAACTATTCTGTTCTGGTTTTGATTGAATTTGCTACAAAAATACTTAGTTTTATTTGAAAAGTAAAGATCATTAATCAGCAGAATCCATCCACCGGAACATTGTTTATTGGGCAAAATACACTCGATAACAAATCGCAGCTAGTTCTTTTTTGCATTAATAGGCTTGGATTTATTCTGCATCCCATTTGTAGTCCAGGGATGCAGAAATGAGTGTCCTATCTCAACATGTAGCAGAGCTATTCAAACTTTTGTCTATTTTCAAAACTATTGGATTTTTTTGTTATGAAAAACTGTTTTCTGATTTTTTAATATTGTATCTTAAATAACAACCACATTTTTAGAATCTACATTAAATTTCCAATAAGAAACACTCTTTATTTGAATATTACCATATAAATTAAGAGCTACTCTAAAAGCCATATAGATTTGAACTATTAATATTAGTTTTTTTTTTAATTCTTCAATCTTTTCTTAATGAACTATTTGTAGACTTAGAGGTTTGCCTTATTTATTAAGCTTTAAACCACTTCAAATCTTATTAAATAAGGCACGTTGTTTTAGAACAAAAATTATTTGAATCTAATTTTTTCTGATTTCCAAATCAAAACCAAGAAATGTGCCTTTGAGCGAAGGAGCCATTCTGAACACATTCTTTAATTTCTCACGATTATGGTGATGTCCCATCCTTCTTACACTGGGTACATACACTTTTTGCTCTGATTAAGGGTAGGGTGATAGTCCGAGAGCCAGCAACGCACTTTTCATGAAGTGTTTTATGCATCTTGAAATTTTGCTATAATGTACATCTTGGATATATAAGAAGGTATATCTGTGTTTCTTGGACATACCTTAGAACACCAGGTACTGCGCATAGGGGAAAGGTACAAAAAAATATTTCCCAAAAATAGAGTTTTATTCAGAAGCTTATTATTATTGAATAATAAATATGGCAGACACTTTTAAGGGGTATAACACGTAAAAAGTCCGACTCGCAGGAACTGCCTCATCTTAGCGCGGTTCCGTTCTTATCCCTAGTCTAATTTCGAAAGATTAAAATAGAAGCAGTTATTATTTTGTTGAGAGGAGATCATTGACCGTTGATGATGCAAGGTAGGGATTGTCCGGGTTAGGTCACTGCTACTTAATAATACATACCCCATATGTGCATGTATGTGGGCATATATATGTACATATGTGTGCGTGTATATGTGTATGTGTATATGCATATATATAAATATATATATATTATATATGTATATATATATATATATATATATATATATATATATATGTTAGGTATATTTACATAGATATGTGCATATATTAGTGTTAAATATGTCCTACTTGTATTTACAGCCCTGATGAAGGCTTGAAGTTCAAGCCGAAACGTCGGCACAATAAAACCATTTTTACGATAAAATGTAGTTTTATTAAGTAGCAGTGACCGAACCCTGACAGTTATATTTTGGTTCCACCAGTCTTGAAAGGTAGGATTTACAATCTTACCTGGAAGGGTCGGCAACACTAGAAACCGTCCCGCTAGTTACAAGGTCTTGGAATCTTGGAACTCTATATTTCTAACAATAAATTGTTTTTGTTATTTTACTTAACCTGTTTTATTTTCGAATACATTATCCAACTATAAGCAATTAAAAAATAACAAGGAATAAAATACAGACAAAAAGAACACTTCGAATAAGCGAAATCAATTACTTTAAAGCTTTAAGCTCTTATTTCTCCGATTGACATCGCCTAATCAAAACTTTTATTAGAACCTTTTATGTAGAGCATTTAATAACCTTTCTAATGGTATTCTTCTGTTTACCAAAATTCTCAACAGTTTTCGAGATATTAATGAAAGTTCCCAAAATTTATATTATTTCTAGCAACAGAAAATTGGCCTCATTTTTCATATCCTGTTTTACACACAAAATTTTCGCAACATAAGAAATTACAAAAATAAAAAGCAATAAAAAACGAAGGGAAAGAGACAAAAATTACAACAAGAACGACAAAAACCCGTTCATAAGAACAAAACAGACGTATTTGAAGTTTTAAGCACTTATTTCTCCGATTGACATAACCTAATCAAAAATAGCTTCAGAATCTTTTTTGTAGAGAATTTAGTAAGCTTTCAAATAGTTTCTATCCACTTACCACGATTTCCCAACCGTGTTCGAGATATTAATGAAAGTATACGAACTTCCCAAAACTTTTCATGTCTGTTCATAAAATATTTTATTCTAACCCTTCCTTAACTCCAAACGTAACAAAACTTTCAACATATTAGTTTTAATGAAAGTAGAACAGGCAGATAAAGTTTCAACTGAATCCCGTAATTCTAAGTACCCAAACCAAAAACGGTATTCAAAAACTATTTTTCCAATTTTCTCGAAAACGGTTAAAGCGATCGCCTTCAAAATGGTTTCATTCGTTTTCCTAGCCCAGGAATCATATAAAACGAGTACTTACAAGCTTATGAACTCAAAAACGTAAGCGTTACGATTTTTTTTGCGCGAATTTCGCCCCAAACGCCATCTTCCAGTAGGCGGATTTTGCTGGTTAACGAACTTGACCTTTCAAATTGGACGAAGGATTTTTGTACCAAATTTCATCAAAATCGGACCATTCGTCTTCTATCTAGAGAGCGAACAGACAAATATATATATATATATATATATATATAAATAAATATATACATATATATATATATACAAATTTGAACCACCGTTATTTTCGGTCTCTAGGGGTTCTGAAACGCGAAATTTTCTAGTCGGCACTTCCGGATTGTTTCATTGTATCAACCCTATAAGCGGGGTTCCTCCCTATGGGGGAGGGAGGAACCGCGCTAAAAAAAAAAAAAAAAAAAAAAAATTAATTGTTTTTATTCTAATATTAAATGAGAGTTTTATTCGTGCTGCCATTAAAACCGGAACAGCTGTACAAGATCATGTGAGCATGAACCAATGAGAGCACAGAAAACAACGAGCACTGCACGGTCGTCTTATGCACTCTTTCGGTTATGCGCAGTGTATTGCAGTCTATCATAGGCAACATTTATTTTTATATTTCCTGATAATTAAACCCCACAAAAGTGTCTGCCCTTTTGCAATTATTTTCTAATATGTTTATTGAAGACGCTGTTTAAATCACAGCGTGAAGAAAGAACTTCATTTAATATTAAAAATAAAAACTCGGTACTTTGTTTTTTGTTTTTTTTTAAATTTACATTGTAACCCCCTTAAAAGTGCCTGCCTTATTTATTATTAATTTTAAAATTGCCTTAATTTGTAATTTTTTTGATTAATAATAGTTGGCTTCTGAATAAAACACTATTTTTGGGCAATATTGTTTTTGCACCTTTCCCCTATGCATAGTACCTGGTGTTCCAAGGTATGTCCAGGAAACACATACTTACCTTCTTATCTACCCAAGAGGTATACTATAGCAAAATTTCAGGGTGCATAAAACACTTCATGAAAAGTGCGTTGCCAACTCTCCGACTATGACACTTCGGAATCAAGGGTGAAAGAAGAGAGAAGAAACCCCTCTGCATATAAGTAGTTAATATTTTCAAGATGACACGAGGGGCAATAATGTTGAGTCGGACTATTTGTAATTTTCTTAAAATAAGACAAGAAACTAGGATTAATGACCACTATGCTAAATCTTACATTTGAAACCATGTCTTGTTCCTCTTCATCGCCTGTGGACTGGTATCAACCTTCAATGCATATTTGAAAGCTCCTACTGTTAGTTTCATACATATATCTTTTCGGAAATCTGTTCGTAGGTCAGTAATATCAATGGAGAAATCTTCCTTTTCCTTTCCGCACACGTGGTTCTCGAGGGATAGATATTTGTCAATGGGAAAAATTATTTTTTCCCTAACAAAACTTGCAAATATTCTATCTGAATTAGCTATCTTTTTAGCCATTTTTATAAACCTGGAATTATTAATATGGTATTAGATCATACTACACAATATTTATTTTAGGATATGAAGTACAAGTTGATTATTTCTTGGTATTTAAATATAGTTTTATTCACATCTGGAGAGTGGAGAAGGAAAATGGAATGCATCATTCAATTTGCACTAAAAGTCACCTTTGGTAAATTGTCCCATACAAATAAGACAAAATATATAGATTATTTACCTGAAATAAATAGATAAAATATATACATCCGAAGAGTTATTCACAAAAGGAGCAAACATTTAATAACAGCAGGGTTTTATTGTAGAACGAACATATTGAATGGAGGAGAAAGGCTTACATTTTTCAGGAAATATCAACAAACAAAAAAACATCACAAAAACATAACAAAAAATATCACTATTCCAAAATTTCCAAATGGCACAAGGGATAAGAACAGAAACATGATGATGAATGACGCAGTTCCTGTGGGTCGGAAAGTTTCCTAGCACAATATTTACTCGTGTATGTGAGGAGGATTACATTTCTAGAGATTTTTTGGCTAGCTTCAGAAGTCAGAGTAGGAGACCAGATATTGAACATACTGTTTTTAATTTCAGACCTTTTTCAAAATGGTTGATTCTTATCAAGAGATGAAATGTTAAAACTAAAAACTAAATAAAAAATATGATAAGTTATACCTTCCTTTATGTCCAGCTATTTTGAGGCACAAATCAAGGAAAATGGAGGGTAGGAGCTGTCTATATAAAAATGCAAAGTAGTATTTGTAGGGGTTTGTAGTCCAGGTACAGTCCATGGCCCAGATCTTTCTCCCAATGGGATACTCTTGGTCCATTCGTTTCACAGTCAATTCCAAATCTCTGTAGGTTATTGGACAAATAGCAGACATCCCGCAGTTGTATACGTCCAGGCCTTTCCCTCTACAAACATAGTGAAAGTGTCATCAAAGCCTTCATTACAAGTAACATGAGGATGGAAGTCAAATTAACGTAATTGAAGGGCTCAGAGCCAAAGGTGACTAACCCACAATTAGAAATAACTGAGAAAACCGGATTTAAAGTTGGAAAGAATCTGAAAAAAAATCGTGTTGGTGACAGAAATGATTTTAATTGGACCAATTAAAATAAAGTCTGCCACCAACACTAATGTTTTTCAGATTCTTCTTAACTTTAAATATAATTTTCTCATGATCCAGTTAAGTAATATAATATAATTTATTGTCTTTCATATTTATTTGGAGAAATACATAAAAAGTCAAAATATTGAAAAGCCAAAAGTCTCTGAACACAGAGAAATTATCAAAGATAAGGGGAGTTATACAGATTGCATTCTGTCCCTAACACTCCCAGCTAATCCTGACAAGTCAATGCTAATTCTGGGCCAAACCAGTTATTGATTCTTTTGAAATGGAATTTCCAACTATGATGCATGAACAAATTATAAATTTGAGAAGGCTGGGCTAGTTGTACAGAAACATAGGACAAACCATCAGTTATTCTAAAGTGAGGTTCATCCTAATAAGGCATGAAAAACTGGGTTCTGTTGAAAATAGATACCGAATTGGCTGCACATGCTCATAAGAGGGCTTTTGTCATAAGTGTAGCCAAAGGATCGCACATCAGTGCTTCAAATTTAGCAGGTATGGCTGATTATAAGAAAGAAAGTCAAGGAAAAAAAAGACCTCTTGAGAAGGTACCTAATTGAGACAGTAGTATGGGGGTGAATTGTGCTCCAGGAGATGGGAACTTACAATTTATAGATGGAGTAGTAGATCAGCATGTTTGTATAGAAATTAAAAAAAAAAATGCAGCAAAGTTCAATCTCCAAAGAACGTTTATTAACCAATAAGACAACTGTTCAAAACATGCAGCATAAAGAGTTGAGGATTGGTTGCTCTACAACGCCCCACAGCAACTCAAAACATCTCCCCTGTCCCCGGAACTTAACCCAATATGGGATGAGTTATGTTGGCAGAAAGACAAATTTAAAATAAAGAATAAAAACTCTACCCAAAGAAGAGTGGAGTGAAAAAAACTAGTTTACTCAATGTAAAATAGATTGTGGGATGTGATTAGAAATAACAAAGCATATACAAGATATTGAATAAAAATTTGGTATCAGTTGATGGGATTTATGTTCGGAAAAATGAGGTGTGCAGAGACTTTTGTGACTTCATCATATTATTTGAAGGGGTCGGGGCAAAATAGTGCCAAGCAACATTTTTAACAAAACTTAACTGTAGCTGCTGTATGTTGGATATTATGTGGGACTATCTGTTGAAACAGTTAGGGACAACAAGGTTAAGTAGCAAACAGAGCTTGTAGTCATATTTTAGTAGCATTTGCATCATAGACTGATTGTCCCACATACAATGTAATATCCAACATATAGTACCTAATGTTAAGTTTTGTTAAAAATGTTGCTTAGCACTATTTTGCCCCAACCCCTTCATTTGTTTTTTGATAAGAAAAAAGGATACAGGCACAATTTAATAATTTTAACAATTATTTAGAATTCAATAATAAATTTTGTTCAAAATTACACAAATTTCATTTCCACAAACCTGTTCTTACATTTTTTCTGTACACTGGAAAGAATTGCCTGGGAGTGTGCAAGGACTTCTGTTAGTAAGTGCATATTCTCCCATTTTAGTGAGCTTTTATTATCATAATAAAATTATTATTCTGCCTATAAAATATAAATTATATTAACTTTTCTATTACTTTGAACCACCCTGTGATAGAGTCTATAATAAATAAGTTATAAATGATTCTAAATTGTTTATACAACTTGTTAGATTATCACGGAACTTTACTTTTTTCCCACCTAAACGTATTATCAATAATATTATAAATTTTTATTATATTTATTTATTTATTCCATGTGAGCTCCGTAACAGTGGCGATGAGCTCATTGGGACGACAGAAGAAAGGTCTGTTAAATATTAGTCAGTTTGTCCAATAAAACAAAATAAAACATAAAGAAATAAAAGAGAAAGAACAAGATGTTGCTATTAAATAAAACCAAAATAAAATATTACATATAGTTATACCTTTGAATATAAGTGTGCTGCTTTTAAATGTGTAAGGAGTATATGGATGTACGGGCTACCTTCAGTAAGTAAGTCGTGTAAGTTGTAAGGAATTGTCAAGTCGCTGCGTTGTCTACAGTCTGTCAGTATATGTTTAACAGTTAGAGTTCTGTTACACTGTCTGCACGTTGGTCTTTCTTTTCTGTCCAGTAAGTATGAGTGGGTAATAATTTATTATATTTAAATCACTCCATTTTGGCGCCCAAATTAATTTCAGTTGAATTTGTATTAATATTGAAAAGACGTTTTCATGTTTAGGCGGGAAAAAGTAATGTGCTGCAATAATCTAAGGAGTTGTATAAACAATTTAGAATTATATTTATCTTCTTGATTTTTGACTCTATCTCAGGGCGGTTCAAAGTAATCGAAAAGTTAATATAATTTATATTTTATGGGCAGAATAATAATTACGTATATATGTAATTATAATAAAAATTCACTATAATGGGAGACTACACATGCATTCAAATGCGTCTGTCCTTCTTGCTTCATGCGGCATGCTTCCGGTTCTTGGGAGAAATCAACTGCTTTATCAAATCAACGTATTATACTTGTCTCATTCAAAATTCGATAAACACTCCGGTATGATTATTTATTTACTTTAACTTTCACAATTTACAATAAAATCAACTCTCAGCTATTAAACTCTGATATATCCAGAAACCTATATACGCCGAGCTCCTACCGCTAGGCCATCCAATTCAGAAGCGAACTCAGGCCTCGATGTTACACGCATGGCGCAGACCAACAGAGTAGACTGATATAGAGCCAAAAGGCTGGGAACTGTGCACTGTTGCCAATACCATCCAGATGAATTTTTATGCATAATACACAAAATAAAGTTTGTTGTTTTTACATCACACATTCCTACAAAACAGTGAATCTTTTTTATTTACATACCAACTGTTTAATTTAGATTGACTTGTATAGAAAATATATATTATTTATAAAACAACATTGTATTCCTTTCTTCCCCACAATTTAGATTTTTATCGTATTTTTTACGTATCTTTTTATCAGCGGGGTTTTCAATGTTTGATTATTTCACTACAATATATATATATATATATATATATATATATATATATATATATATATATATATATATATATATATATATAAGTACAGGGTGTCCCCAAAATAAACGGCAAAACTTCGGGAACCGATGCAGGATGAAAAAAGAAAGAAAAAAAGTCCTTTGGCATTTTTCTTGTTTTTGCTTTGTTTCTGAGAAAAACGCAAAAAACTAAAACACAGTTGTGAACAGGCAATCTTTCATAATACCTATATAAAAATCATTAAAAGTATATGTTATATCTTCCACCCTCTCCACTTACCCTCCCACCCCACCCCTAACTCCTTTAATCCCCCCCCCAACCCCAAAGAAATAGGAGTGAGTATGCCTCTGCTTTTGTATGAGTGTGTATGCCTGTTATGAAATAATAGGTCTCCATTTTTTGACCCCTGGACTAAACGCAGAGTCTTTCCATGCATTCCTTCATAATAAACTGTCCTTGTTCGTGGAGGAAGTCCTTTTGGCATGAAGATTGGAAAGCTGGTTCCAAATCGACAGTTGTCCAGCACACTTTGGGAGAGCCGTCCGAAATTGGTTGGACACTATCCTTGGCGTTTGATAGGACGTGGTGGGCCAGTAACTTGGCTGGCTTGATCTTCAGACCTTACGCACTTGGATTTCTTTGCATGGGGACACATTAAATATTTGATCTTCCGAGAGCCCATTGGCTGAAGGGAGCACCTTATCTGCCGCATCAGATGGGCCCGGGAACAGATTACAACAGAGCAATGCACAAATACCATCCAGTCTGTCAATGTGCAATGTGATGCCTGTATTGCTGCAAGGGGCCAAACCTTTGAACAATTTTTAAATCGATTATTAGGAATTATTAGAAGACAAAATTGTTATTTTGTAATTATGTATGGGTCCAGTGTTAAATTTAAAATGTTTTAAGAATTTGAAATTTATTTTTATTAAGAATTGAAAGTTTTTTTGGTTATGTGTTTTATCAATTTCCTCCGAAGAATAGTAACTATTCTAAATTATGTTGAACATGCAGCTTTACATGTTTCGGGGGGGGGGGGGGGGAGATAAAACATGTACATTTAATGATCTTTACATAGGCATTATGAAAGAACGCCTATTCACAATTGTCTTTTAGTTTTTTGCGTTTTTCTCGGAAACAAACAAAAACGAGAAAAATACCAAAGGACTTTTTTTCTTTCTATTTTCATCCTGCATCGATTCCTGAAGTTTTGCCGTTTATTTTGGGGACACCCTGTATATATAAAACCCTAATATTAATTTTGATGGAATCTTACTTCTGAGCAGACGTCTTGCCAGCGATGATCTCAGCCCTGGTAACTAAGTCCACTGGTATAAGATCGTTGTGGCTATCTATCTCCGCCCTTAGAACACGCAAGACTCCACTGTAGACTCCTATGCATACAGCTGAAAATCCAATGATAGAATCTATCCAACCTTCTATGGGATCTTCTCGTACTGTTCCTATAACTGTGAATAAAAAGTAATTAAATAGCAAAAATATTAAATTAAATATATATATATATATATATATATATATATATATATATATAAAGACTGAATTAACAAATAGATATATCGACTCCGAATTAGCCACACAAAACTAACCCACGAATGTCTTATGATATGACTTAACTAACCAACTTGTGATATAGCAATAGAGACTTTACTGTAAAACACCTACTTATGGAATGCAGAAGACGACACAAACTAAATATTCCACATGAAATGAACGAATGTTGAGAGACAGCAGCCAGTACATAAACAAAATATTCTCCTACTTACACAACAAGAAACTATGCAATCTCATTTGAAGACATCTGCTGAATAACCAGTAGCTTTCAGGAATATTGCAGACATTTCCATAGCTCTGTTTAGAGGAATAAATGAATTAAATTTTTTATCACAATACTGGTTCATTAAACCATACAATTATTATATTTAAGGAGTGAAATCACTATAGTATCAATCACTTATTAATAAATAAATGAATAATAAATATTAAAAACTTCACAAAATACGTACAGTTCATATCTTTTGGCAACCAAAATTTTAAATGAGGTTATTCGACTCCAAAATTTAAAGAAATGCATAATCTCTTTTTAAATGTTCAAAAGCTTCTAATGCATTTGGAGACAGAGGGAACGTACACTCAGCAAGAGGTCTTATTTTCTTGGAAAACTGGAATATAAATGAAGCATAATGAGACAACATTCCCAGAGTCCTGCGTAATGAAGAAATGTCTTTTGGTGGTGGTAATTTCCATAAAGGTTCCAGTCACTCAGGATCTGGTCGTATAGTCTTGTTGGTTATCTGGTAGCCTAGGAGATTTATGGTCTTTAACGAGAAATGACTCTTTTCTTTATTAATCGTGAGGTTATATTTTTCTGCTATTTTAAGAAAACGATTTAAATTTTGATTATGATGTTCCGGGTCCTTACTTCCGATTAAGATATGCATAAGTATCGGATAAATTTTCCAAGAGTATAATATCATCAATAACCCTTTGGAAGGCAGCGACTCCGTTTGTCACGCCCGAAAGGAATTCTCTTAAACTGATAAAGCTGACCACAAGCCTCAAAAGCAGTGTAAGCTTGTTCAGCCTCTGATATAGGAATTTGATGATAGGCGGACTTCAAATCGATTATACTGTATATGGAGTATTTTGCAACTTCCTGGACTACATCGTCTATTCTAGGGAGAGGATAAGCATCTACAAGGGTGAATCTATTGCTTGTTCTAGAATAGTCTACCACCATTCGTCGCTTATGATTTCCATTATCCACAACCAGAACCTCAGCTCTTCAGGTAGACTTACTTTTGCAGATTATGTTGTCCTTTAATAGGCGAGTAACTTCCGAAGAAATACATTTTATATCTAACACTGGAAATTGTCGAGACTTTATTGCTACAGGTTTACAGCCGGGGGTAAGATTAGAAAATCACTAATATTCAGGGGTGCATTTTCCCCACCGAAGACCAACTCTACCGTAGAGTGTCTCTTTAGAATATCATGCCAAATTATAATATCAGAGCATAAATCTGGAAGAATAGACAAACGAACACTATTATATCGATGGCCGTGTACGTGTAAATCAACTATACATTGTCCATGTATAGCAGTGCGGTGGGAGCTTGAAGACATCATAACCTCACTATGGGAAGGAAGTACCGACAGCTTTAGAGGGTCCACCAGTTTCTCGCTGAGGGAACTACTGGTGCTGCCTGTATCAATAAGAGCAGAAACAGGAGCTCCAAGGTATTGTAATAATTGCTTTGTTTAAGCGAGAATTGTTCGGGAAAGTAATTCCAATAATATTAGCGAGCCAACCCATTTGGAATGGCCCAGAAAAAAATAATCTGGTTGCTTGAACATTTTAGAAAAAATTGATATTTTTAGCACCAATTACATATGGAATCAGTAGCTCAAAACAATTTTTAAAATATTTTTAGAATCAACCGTTTGAAAATAGCACCCATATTTGTTTCACCGTGCATGCTGATTTTTGAGTTTATAAGCTCTTACGGAAAATACATTTTCTCAGGACTGGTAAATCATATACTAATACATCTAACACCATTGTTTTCCGTAGAGTCTGCTCTATCTTTTATGTCTTCTTCACTATTTGAATATTTTGTAGTCCAATGCCTTAAAACTGCCATTGGAAACAACTGTTTATATTTTTCAACATGCCGTTTTTGAGGATAATTTTTGGCTTAAGGGGATGAATATAAAAGTTGATTTTTGGCACGATGATAAACCTAGCTAAATACCTTGTATTAAAAGTACTCTTAACCTTGACATTTGTTACTTTGTTTTTTAATAAATGTTTCAATTTTTGATAACTTTAGGCTTTAATATCTCTGGTGGGAGACTTGATAAAAATCGAATGTTTTTATATGTTATACTTCGTTGTAACATGAAACTACTGTACAAATTTCCACTTGTATATTTGAGCACTTTCGTAGCTATGAATTTTTGAAAATGGTCCATTTTGCACCTATTTAGCAACGTAGAAACTTGAATTATTCATTAAAATTTTATTATTCTTGAAATTTAGAAATGAAATTTTTACTCATAATAAGTCTTTTTAAGTTGGTTTAAAACTATCTAATCCATGTCCAGTACAACAACACATAATATTGTAGTTCTATTTATAATTAGAATCCTTATTTTGTGTATTGAAAAAATACTTAATATTATATATTATCAACACCTAGTTATAAAAAAAAAAATGTATTTAATAAGTGATTAAAACAATTTTAAGAAAACCTATGTATTTACGATTTCCAATATTAGAACTAGGATAAACACTTTTTTAAATGTATATATATATATATATATATATATATATATATATATATATATATATATATATATATATATATTTTCGTTATATTTTCGTGGTAGGCGGAAGGTCAAACAATAAAAACTTCACCACAACTTTTCACCAACTTTATTACCTCCCTACATGTTTCACACCTTCTTTTGGTGCCTCCTCAGGGGATAAAGTTACATATATAAAACTTACAGCCTCAATCTGAGGAGGACAACCTTCCACCAGTGCGGCCACGACTAAACTGATCATGGTCTGAAAGAATCCAACATGGCGAAATATACTCAGCTGATCCCGCTATGTTGGATTCTTTCACACCATGATCAGTTTAGACGTGGCCGCACTGGTGGAAGGTTGTCCTCCTCAGATTGAGGCTGCAAGTTTTATATATGTAACTTTTTCACCCTGAGGAGGCACCAAAAGAAGGTGTGAAACATGTAGGGAGGTAATAAAGTTGGTGAAACGTTGTGGTGAAGGTTTTATTGTTTGACCTTCCGCCTACCAAGAAAATAAGAAGATTAAGAATAAGGTCAGTTGAAGGATAATTATATATATATATATATATATATATATCAAAAGCATAGCTTACCTACAGCCGGACGCATGACTGCAATAGGTATGTGTTTGCTGTACTCCTTGACCACTTGTTCAGCGAGGGATTTACTCCAGGTGTATGTATTCGGATGGCCGCAAAGGAGTCTGAAAAAAATGTAATAATTGTAAACAAGGAAAAATCATTATTCCCATATGCATACAACAAGAATGGAGGATAAGGAAAAATCAGGAACTGGATGAACTGATTAAAAGCGAGAATATAATATTCTTTATTAAGGCTAGAAGAATTAGCTGGCTAAAACACTTGGAAAGACTGCACGATGATACAGCCATGAAAAAGATAATTAGGGAGGAATTTCCTGGAAAAAGAAAAAGAGGAAAGGCTGGAAAAGTGACGTAGAAGAGGATTTTAAGCGGATGGGAGTGGTGAATTGGAGGAAGATCACTAAGTCTAGAACTGTAGAGGGTCTAGAGCCCGTCAGTAAGTAAGTAAGTAATAGTAAAGAAGTTATTACAGCTGTTTGTTGTGAACTATAAAACAAATTAGAAATTGAACAAAATTAAATTAAACAGATTAAATTTCACTGGTGAAATTCTGAATCCTGATGGCACATAAAATTCAATGCAAGGTACTGTGCAATTTAAATTGTCTTGTTTTTAAAATAATTCTTGTTAGTGTGTTTCCTTCCTCCATCTATAGGAAGAAAAACCCCGGAATATCATCACTTCCTGACACCTGGAGTGTAGATGCCACCTCTTGGTATTTCCTTGAGCCTCAAGTAGTACGTAAGATCCCATCCTTTTCCAAATTCAGACTTGGTCTAATCCTTCCCTAGACAACCCTGATTCTCCTTAGATTTAGCATTTAAGACTAATTAGGCTTAAGTCCTCTATTTGTAAATTGCCAAAGACCCTTCTAGTACGTAAGCGTTGAAAAAGGTGTAGTCTAAAGTCCAGCTCCAGGTCCCAATCTGTTGAGCCTGGAGCTTCCTATATTGTACATCCTATGTACATATTAATAAATTTGGTGGGGGAAAAACAAAACAAAAAGGAAATTCAGATCATTACTTCAAATCATTCATTTCGATCAAGTTTTTTTAATGTCTACCATGCGTTGCAAGGTGTATCTGGCACCCGGTACTGTGAAAAGAGGATGACTTGAAGACAACTTCGGGGGACTTGAAGACGTTGCAGCATTGAAGTAGACTTTAGTTTATTAAAATACAACATATGTTAATGGAAATTATATTATACATGTGCTTTATTTAGTTACCATCGTACTTGCTAGTAGAGTATGCCCCTGTGATTGTACTGTGCTAGTAGTGTATGACCGTGTGATTGTACTGTGCTAGTAGTGTATGACCCTGTGATTGTGCTGTGCTAGTAGTGTATGCCCCTGTGATTGTACTGTGCTAGTAGTGTATGACCGTGTGATTGTACTGTGCTAGTAGAGTATGACTCTGTGATTGTACTGAGCTAGTAGTGTATGACCCTGTGATTGTACTGTGCTAGTAGTGTATGACCCTGTGATTGTACTGTGCTAGTAGTGTATGACCCTGTGATTGTATTGTGCTAGTAGTGTATGACCCTGTGATTGTACTGTG
Source organism: Gonocerus acuteangulatus (assembly GCA_946811695.1). Taxonomy (NCBI): domain Eukaryota; kingdom Metazoa; phylum Arthropoda; class Insecta; order Hemiptera; family Coreidae; genus Gonocerus; species Gonocerus acuteangulatus. The sequence goes on along the minus strand of OX328125.1, from coordinate 109,020,738 downwards.
CTAGTAGTGTATGACCCTGTGGTTGTACTGTGCTAGTAGTGTATGACCCTGTGATTGTACTGTGCTAGTAGTGTATGACCCTGTGATTGTAATGTGCTAGTAGTGTATGACCCTGTGATTGTACTGTGCTAGTAGTGTATGACCCTGTGGTTGTACTGTGCTAGTAGTGTATGCCCCTGTGATTGTACTGTGCTAGTAGTGTATGACCGTGTGATTGTACTGTGCTAGTAGAGTATGACTCTGTGATTGTACTGAGCTAGTAGTGTATGACCCTGTGATTGTACTGTGCTAGTAGTGTATGACCCTGTGATTGTACTGTGCTAGTAGTGTATGACCCTGTGATTGTATTGTGCTAGTAGTGTATGACCCTGTGATTGTACTGTGCTAGTAGTGTATGACCCTGTGGTTGTAATGTGCTAGTAGTGTATGACCCTGTGATTGTACTGTGCTAGTAGTGTATGACCCTGTGGTTGTACTGTGCTAGTAGTGTATGACCCTGTGATTGTACTGTGCTAGTAGTGTATGACCCTGTGATTGTACTGTGCTAGTAGTGTATGACCCTGTGATTGTACTGTGCTAGTAGTGTATGACCCTGTGATTGTAATGTGCTAGTAGTGTATGACCCTGTGATTGTACTGTGCTAGTAGTGTATGACCCTGTGGTTGTACTGTGCTAGTAGTGTATGACCCTGTGATTGTACTGTGCTAGTAGTGTATGACCCTGTGATTGTAATGTGCTAGTAGTGTATGACCCTGTGATTGTATTGTGCTAGTAGTGTATGACCCTGTGGTTGTACTGTGCTAGTAGTATATGACCCTGTGATTGGACTGAGCTAGTAGTGTATGATTTGTGATTGTACTGTGCTAGTAGTGTATGACCCTGTGATTGTACTGTGCTAGTAGTGTATGACCCTGTGGTTGTACTGTGCTAGTAGTGTATGACCCTGTGATTGTACTGTGCTAGTAGTGTATGACCCTGTGATTGTAATGTGCTAGTAGTGTATGACCCTGTGATTGTATTGTGCTAGTAGTGTATGACCCTGTGATTGTACTGTGCTAGTAGTGTATGACCCTGTGATTGTGCTGTGCTAGTAGTGTATGCCCCTGTGATTGTACTGTGCTAGTAGTGTATGACCGTGTGATTGTACTGTGCTAGTAGAGTATGACTCTGTGATTGTACTGAGCTAGTAGTGTATGACCCTGTGATTGTACTGTGCTAGTAGTGTATGACCCTGTGATTGTACTGTGCTAGTAGTGTATGACCCTGTGATTGTATTGTGCTAGTAGTGTATGACCCTGTGATTGTACTGTGCTAGTAGTGTATGACCCTGTGGTTGTACTGTGCTAGTAGTGTATGACCCTGTGATTGTACTGTGCTAGTAGTGTATGACCCTGTGATTGTAATGTGCTAGTAGTGTATGACCCTGTGATTGTACTGTGCTAGTAGTGTATGACCCTGTGATTGTAATGTGCTAGTAGTGTATGACCCTGTGATTGTAATGTGCTAGTAGTGTATGACCCTGTGATTGTACTGTGCTAGTAGTGTATGACCCTGTGGTTGTACTGTGCTAGTAGTGTATGCCCCTGTGATTGTACTGTGCTAGTAGTGTATGACCGTGTGATTGTACTGTGCTAGTAGAGTATGACTCTGTGATTGTACTGAGCTAGTAGTGTATGACCCTGTGATTGTACTGTGCTAGTAGTGTATGACCCTGTGATTGTACTGTGCTAGTAGTGTATGACCCTGTGATTGTATTGTGCTAGTAGTGTATGACCCTGTGATTGTACTGTGCTAGTAGTGTATGACCCTGTGGTTGTACTGTGCTAGTAGTGTATGACCCTGTGATTGTACTGTGCTAGTAGTGTATGACCCTGTGATTGTAATGTGCTAGTAGTGTATGACCCTGTGATTGTACTGTGCTAGTAGTGTATGACCCTGTGGTTGTACTGTGCTAGTAGTGTATGACCCTGTGATTGTACTGTGCTAGTAGTGTATGACCCTGTGATTGTACTGTGCTAGTAGTGTATGACCCTGTGATTGTACTGTGCTAGTAGTGTATGACCCTGTGATTGTAATGTGCTAGTAGTGTATGACCCTGTGATTGTACTGTGCTAGTAGTGTATGACCCTGTGGTTGTACTGTGCTAGTAGTGTATGACCCTGTGATTGTACTGTGCTAGTAGTGTATGACCCTGTGATTGTAATGTGCTAGTAGTGTATGACCCTGTGATTGTATTGTGCTAGTAGTGTATGACCCTGTGGTTGTACTGTGCTAGTAGTATATGACCCTGTGATTGGACTGAGCTAGTAGTGTATGATTTGTGATTGTACTGTGCTAGTAGTGTATGACCCTGTGATTGTACTGTGCTAGTAGTGTATGACCCTGTGGTTGTACTGTGCTAGTAGTGTATGACCCTGTGATTGTACTGTGCTAGTAGTGTATGACCCTGTGATTGTAATGTGCTAGTAGTGTATGACCCTGTGATTGTATTGTGCTAGTAGTGTATGACCCTGTGGTTGTACTGTGCTAGTAGTATATGACCCTGTGATTGGACTGAGCTAGTAGTGTATGATTTGTGATTGTACTGTGCTAGTAGTGTATGACCCTGTGATTGTACTGTGCTAGTAGTGTATGACCCTGTGATTGTACTGAGCTAGTAGTGTATGCCCCTGTGATTGTACTGTGCTAGTAGTGTATGACCGTGTGACCGTACTGTGCTAGTAGTGTATGACCCTGTGATTGTACTGTGCTAGTAGTGTATGACCCTGTGATTGTAATGTGCTAGTAGTGTATGACCCTGTGATTGTATTGTGCTAGTAGTGTATGACCCTGTGGTTGTACTGTGCTAGTAGTATATGACCCTGTGATTGTGCAGTGCTAGTAGTGCATGACCCTGTGATTGTACTGTGCTAGTAGCGTATGATCCTGTGATTGTACTGTGCTAGTAGTGAATGATTCTGTGTTTGCACCGTGCTAGTAGTGAATTTTCCAGTGATTGTACTGTGCTAGTAGTGTATGATCTTGTGATTGTACAGTGCTAATAATGAATGTAAGACTGACTTCTCATGCAAGGCGAGCAGGACCGAAGACTGAGTCTCCAGCAATTTAAGTAGCGTCCTCCAATCTTGACAAGCCGGAAGTATCTCTTCGATAGATTCCTTCGGGGGTCTGTTGAAGTTGCAATAAGCAGTAGACATGTAGATGAAGGCCTGGAACCAGTTAACGTATAACCAACTAAATCTTCTATATTCGTCTGTGGCAGAAGGTCTGCCACAGACGAATATATTGGAAAATAGGGTCACTATCTTATAACTAAATCTCCATACTATTAGTAGTATGTTAAGAAAAACAGGAATATTCTTACCTTGAGGTTTTTCAAAGTGAGTGCTAAGTCCAACATTGTTTTGGTAGTTTTGACATTTTGTATCAAAGCATCGTTTAAACTTATGCTGAACTGCACGTCTGCTGCCACATGGAAAACAAGAGTGGTGTTCTCTCTTAGCTCCTGTAAGAACATATTGTTATAATTAAAAATATATATATATTAAAAAATATTATCTATTAAGATTTGATGTGCAACGGCTGCTAAATGATTACTCTTATCTCAGGGGTTTGGGTTCGAATAAAGTAAATGAGAACAGAGATAATTCTTTGGTGGATAAATTTAAATGTAAACAAAAACTCTTCGATTAGTCACATCCATGCAGTTGGACAAACAAACATTACCTGGTTTAAAGCTGCAGACAGCATATGTTGGAATATCTACTCTCAATTACTTCTGATGACGAACAAATAAATCTTCTTTCTTCAACTCAAAATTAGCCAATCACTGTATAAGACTATAGCATCATTAGAACTGCACGCGAGTAGAGCTTTATACCAACTGTAAGGGTGGGTTTATTAGCGAATTATTAGCTATCAACAAGGCTCTTAATATAGTAACTCCAAAAGATGGCAACATTAATATTTTTACAGACTCCCTATCAGCACTACTAGCTTTGAATAATCCATTTACCAAACATCCACTGACAATAGACATCTTAGAATCACTTGATCAGCTAAACCACCAAAACCAAAATGTTACATTTGTCTGGATCCCCAGTCATTGCGGCATAAAGGGCAATGAAGCAGTTGACGAGTTGGCTAAAAAGGCCATAGGAGAAGGAATTGAATACCCCAGGATACCTCAGGGTGATGTTCTGAACTATGTGAAGCATACAATTCTAGAAAAGTGGCAACAAACCTGAGACTCTGTAACTGATAATAAATTACGAATTATAAAAAAACAAGTAACACCTTGGCAAACATCAATTCGGCCAACTAAGAAAGAAGAACGCATCCTGACTCGCCTTAGGATCGGCCATACAAGATTATCCCACTCATATCTAATGTCCCAAGGCGCCCCTCCAATTTGTGAAAAATGTAACCAAATCATCACCGTTCACCACCTGTTGATTAATTGTAAAATCTATGAGAAACACAGAAGAGAAGCCCAGCTATCTGATAGAATTGATGAAATATTAGCGGATCATCACAAACAGATCAATAAGCTATTCGAATTTTTAACATCAAGTGAACTAATAAATAATATCTAAAAATATAAATTAAATATAAATACATAATCAAATATGTGACACTATAACAAATATCATAATCTAAATATTTAAATCACCTCAAAAATATCGTAAACAAGGAAACATTAAAATTAAAATCATCCGAAATAATAACCTTCAAATAAAATTATAATTCCATTCCCCCACTCTTTCTGGTTAATTTCGCGGAACGCCAATAGAATCAATTAAACAAATAAACATCTATAATCTTGTGTTTATTGACCCCATAGTGGTTGACGACACATAAACAAATAAATAAATAAATAAAAAAAGGGTGGGTTTACACTTCCTAGTTATTGCAGGAAATTTATATCAGACAGAAATTGCGACTAGTGTAAACCATGAGCAATTTATGTCTGAGATATATATTTCTATCACGAACTATAAGTGTCGACACTTCTATACCACCAGGTGTAAACACAGATTTTTACGAGAAGAATTTAATTTCAGAGATAAATATCTTGGCTACTAGCTGTATTGTCGACACTTCTACACCAACAGATGTAAACACTGATTATTTGTGCTTTTGGTGAATTTATCGCAAATTAGTAAAAATCCAGAACTGTCCTATACATATCCATGACATAAATGTCTAGCTATTTCTGTCAGTATGTAAACCTTCAAGAGAATATCTATCCGACACCTGACATATATTTCCTGCGAGGTGTCAGATGTAAACGCACCCTAAGGGTGAAATTTGCGATAAATTCACCAAAAGCACAAATAACACAGGTCTACAACCAAAAATTTGATTTGATGATTTTGGCTAATCTCTGTGTTTCTCGGTGTGCTGAGGCCGAGAATGAAGTCCGTTTTTCTCTATCACGTACAGATTTTTTTCAAATCCATAGAACATAATATACCTGCTATACACATAAATTTGGTAAGAAGTAGGGTTTTTTTTCCAAACGATTTCTCTTTTTATAAACAGACATCTTTCACTAGGTGGTGTAGGCAATGACTCCCTCAGTAGATGTTGTAGGCCTGAGGGTGTCTAGGCACGACCTGTTCAGACAGGAACGTACTTGTTTGGTCTCAGATGTCACCGTCTGAAGCTAAACGAGATTGAACCTGTTGTATCAGGAACTTGGAGCTAAATTTCTGTTCATTCTCTCAGTTCAGTGGTATCAACTGAAGTGAACCCATTCACTGAGGTCTCTTAGTTGTGTCAAAGTGATTAAGAACGTATTTTAAGGTTTGAAAGTGCATTTAGACAAAATGTCTCATCGTCGTTGTGTTACCAGTCCAGACTACTTCTGTTTTATCTGTGGTGAGTACACAGTTAAGAAATACCAACGAAATATAACAGGTTTTGTCAAAAATGTATATTATGCATATTTTGGCTTGAGAATAGGAGATCAAGATAAAGTGTGGGCTCCTCACAAAGTATGCCATAGCTGCGTAGAAAAACTTCGCTTATGGTACAAAGGAGAGTTAAAATCTTTCGGATTTGCTATCCCAATGATGCGGAGGGAGCAAAAAAACCACGTTAATGACTGTTACTTTTGTGATTGTCATGTTCAAGGCTATAATTCCAAAAATCATAAGCTCATTAACTACCCTAATGTGGAATCTGCTAGTCGTCTGGTACCACACGGTCCTGGATTGACAGTTCCTCAGCCCCCTCGTGACTTGGGCAGTATAGATAGGGAAGCTAATAGAGAAGACTGTATGTCGGAGAGCGATGAAGTACACAGTGAGTTCAAAGCAAGCAGTTCAGAAGATGAACCTCAGCTTATTTCTCAACAGGAGTTGAACGACTTAGTGAGAGATCTTGGACTTCCAAAAGATGCAGCTCAGTTACTTGGCTCCCGTCTTAAAAACAAAAATTTATTACAGCCAGGCACTTCTTTTTCATGGTATCGACACCGTGAAGCAGTTTTTGTTCCTTACTTTGCTCTGGATGAGAATCTTATTTATTGCAAAGACATTCTTGGTCTGATGGGTCAATTTGGTATACAATATGACCCGATTCATTGGCGTCTATTCATAGACTCATCAAAGCGAAGTCTAAAGGCTGTTTTGTTGCACAATGGCAATACTTATGCTTCAGTTCCAGTTGGCCATTCTTTACATTTAAAAGAAACATACGAAAATTTGTCATTAGTTCTCGAACGAATTCATTATAATGAGCATAACTGGTTGATATGTGGAGACTTGAAAGTACTTACTATGCTCTTAGGTCAGCAATCAGGGTACACCAAGTTCCCTTGTTTTTTATGTTTATGGGATAGCCGAGACAGAAATTCCCATTGGAACAACAAAGACTGGCCATCACGAGGAGCTCTGTCGCCAGGCCAAAAAAATGTAATTAGGAGAAGTTTGGTTCCTTCTGACAAAATCCTGCTACCTCCTCTACACATAAAGCTAGGGCTGATAAAACAATTCGTAAAGTCTCTCAATAAAGAAGGTGAATGTTTTAAGTACTTATGCTCCAAGTTCCCACGATTAAGTGATGCAAAGCTAAAAGAGGGGATCTTTGTAGGCCCAGATATTCGGAAACTTTTCACAGATCCACATTTCACTCAGACCATGAATGAGAAGGAGAAGGAAGCTTGGAATTCTTTTAAAGATGTTGTTGAGAAGTTCCTTGGTAACGTGAAGGATCCCAACTACAGAAGTATCGTGGAACGCATGTTGAAGGCATTTCAATTACAAGGTTGCAACATGAGTTTGAAGGTTCACTTCTTACATTCGCATGTGGACTATTTTTCGGAAAACTTAGGGGAAGTAAGTGAAGAACAAGGGGAAAGGTTCCATCAGGACATCCAGGAAATGGAACGTAGGTATCAGGGCAAATGGAACGTAAACATGATGGCTGAATATTGTTGGATGCTGCAGCGTGAATCATCTGAAGAGTCCTACAGCCGGAAACGAACACGGAGAAATTTTCAAGAGAAAAAAATACGTTTTCATAAAAATAATAACTAAATATGCCACTGTTAATTCTACACATTTATGTATTTTGTACAGTAAACAACATTGAAATAACTAAAAGATCATGGAAATAAATGAAAACTCTTATTCACCAATTCTGTTTTCTTTTACTGGTAGTACTTCTGCCCTTACTTGAGATTGAACAATTTCCTTCCGTGATAGAGAGGGACTGACCTCATGTTCGGCTTCAGCACGCCAAGGAGCATAGAGATTGACCAAAATCATCAAATCAAATTTCAGAAAGATTATTTTTGTAGACCTGTGTAATCAGTGTTACATCTGTTGGTATAGAAGTGTCGACAATACAGCTAGTAGCCAAGATATTTATCTCTGAAATTAAATTCTTCTCGTAAAAATCTGTGTTTACACCTGGTGGTGTAGAAGTGTCGACACTTATAGTTCGTGATAGAAATATTATCTCAGACATAAATTGCTCATGGTTTACACTAGTCGCAATTTCTGTCTGCTATAAATTTCCTGCAATAACTAGCAAGTGTAAACCCACCCTAACCAACTGGATCTCGATTAAGACTGCACTAGACAAGAGCTTCCTACTAACTGAATCCGACTAGGTCTCCATTGTAACTGAACAAGTTTTTGGCGGGGGTGTCCAACCCGTAACCAGAGCTACCTGTATAAGCTGCTACATTATAACAGAATAATATTTGCCTATCCCCGCAATGATTGTAACATACTAGCTGAATACACGTGCTTCGTCACGGCAGATAAGTAGTTATTTTATTGCGTTAAATAATGTTTCATTAAAATTACGTTACTATACAATTCTGTGCAGTTTATTACAGCACGGTTCCCACCATACTATATTTTATTCAATGGGCGTTAAAATTTAAAAGTTTATGTTTCCAAGAGGTCATATGGTAACACCCAATATATTTACGAGTATTACCAAGGTTATAGGCGAGGAGGCTGTGCAAGGGTTCCGGATATTATTACCTCGCCTGGAAAACCTAAGGATATGCCATACATCACGGTTTGACCGGGACTGTCCCGGTATTTTGCAATTGTTTCGGTGTCCCGCCCAGTTTTATCAATGTCCCGGAAAAGGCTGTAAGATGTAAAAAGTAATGAATTCATGTTTATAAGAATCTTTTTTAAATCGGTTACTTTTCTACAATCAACATTTTTACTACTGCTCACAGTGTCAAAGAATTGAGAAGTAATCTAACTGTAAAACGCTGGAACTACCTGCACAGCGCAGCCAGCTGCCAGACACTACTATTTGGCTGAGAGATTGTTTTAAGAAAATCAAGTAGCAAAAAAAGTTCCGTTCTAATTTTTAAGGTTTGGGTAGACTAGCACTTTAGGATTCCCCCTAAAGTTAGTTGCTAGGCTTAAAACTCACCATTTTGCTAATAATTTGTACTCTTTTATCCCCCCCCCTGGTATGCCCATCCCACATTAATGTGTCTCGGTTTAACTCTCCAAAAATATGGCAAGCCTATCTGACGGGGACAGGCAGAAAAGAAACGCAATTAAAACTCTATGAGGTACAGTTAATTTCTAGTAATTCAAGGTCTGCCATCATAGTTGAAATTAACCTCAATTAGAAATAATACTATGAGATAGATAATGTAAGGTAACAGCTGTTCTTTATCGTCCTAGCAACGCAGGCTGCCTAGGCTTGCCTTCTCTAACCAACTCAAACTTTAAACCCCCCTAAAAATGCTTAAAAATACGAATATCAAAAAATCCTTTCTTAGCGAGCGCCTACGTTATATAGGGAGTGTCCATGCAAAATTTCAATATTTTCTGTCGAGCGGTTTGGGCTGGGCGTTGATAGATGAGTGAGTGAGTGGTATTTGACAAATATATAGTAGATTAATGAGTCTTTTGCATTTTCAGAATTTTCTGTTAATTTTGAAACTTTTAAATTTGTAATGCAAGATATCATTACAATATAAAAAGAAATCACTCCCCTGACAAGCCATTTGAGCCCTGAGCAGATATTGTTAATGTGTCTGATTCTCGATCAAATGGCAGACTAGGGAGATAGCGTGGTTTGTTCATTGCTTCAGCTGGCTGCTTTTACAGGAACCTATTAACCTTCCAGCAGTGGCGCCCCTTTTTGGGACATTCATAGTGGCGCTGCACCTCACAGGTGCAAACCCTATTTTGCGCGGAAAAAAGTGCCTCAGCAACGTGATTACTTTGCTATTTGAGAGAAATAGTAGAAAACTGCAGACTTTATAACAAAACAACAATTTTGTTTTTGCGGGGGAAATAAGAAACCATCGTTTTCGTTTAAATAAAATCATGTCATGTTCGATATGATATGAAATATGAAATTGAATAATCAATCTATGTATAAGCGTTTGTAGGTCTAAACTCGGCCTTACTTAAAGACACTCTGCTATTAATGGTATAAGTGCCAAATTTCCGATTCTTTTTTTTTTTTTTAAAAACAAAGGATCTTGTTTCATGACTACACTGTTACTAGATTCTGTTAGTGAAATCATAATCCACTTTATGTTAAAATATATAACATTTTTTATATACCAGGTTATACTATAGACATGAAACATGTCTAAATATATAAAGTATGAATATGAAATATGTCTCTAAAATATAAGATATGTATATAAAATATGAATATACAACTCATGAATATGAAATTATATTTAATTTCGTTTAGCGCCTGCTGCTCAAATTCAGGAACATAAATATCCTTTAGGTCCACCCGACAAACCTATGTGATATACTGTATAACATACAGTCTTCATTTTCGTACATGGCCACCGCGCATGCGCGAACGCAAGCGGACACTTTTTTGTAACGCTTTTTTTCAGTTTATTCATCGCTACAACAACGTCCTGTGATCCTCTCTTGCTAAAATGTATATACGAGGCCATCTTAAATCTTATCCTACAGGATATTCATGTAAAAAAGGATAAAAAATAACCTATCGCCACGAATAGTGGCGCTGTAACTAGCAGTTGACGACCAATTTTTTACTCCTCGTATTTATTCTACTATCGAATAAACTCACCCACATACTCATAGATGATAGCATAGTAAGATAGAGAACGAAAAAAGCAAATATCTCATATCTGTAAAACTTAACGTGAGTTGTGGCGCGGCACCTGAGAGGTGACGAGAGCAGCCACTGACAATGATGAGCTCACAAAAAGGCGTCAATGCGTCTGGCCGGTGGAAAAACAGAAATCCGGAAGATACTAAAGCGAAGAGCCCGCCAAAACACGGCTGCCAACCGTGCTCCGAAAATTAAGGGCGGTAAGAGTCTCCAACTGTGACCCTTGAACGACTGCAGTAAATGTTGAAATATGTAGTGCCAGTTCAAATTTCGAACTCTGATCTTCCATGAGTCGAGTTCTCTACCATTCAGACAATCATGCCTTCACAAGAATATGTGTCTAACATGTATGTTATCAGACTTCACTGGCCCCTTCAGACAACAATTCAGTGGGGCTCCCCAAGGCCTAGTGGCTAATCCTTGGATTTTCATGTGGGAGATGGGCGTTCGAGTCCCACCTACAGCAGGGATTTTTCTCATGTCAGTGCCCTTTGAGAAAATTCCCAGCTGCACCATAGCAGTCGGCGCACCATAAAAAAGTCCGACTCACAGGAACTGCATCATCTTAGCGCGGTTCCGTTCAATATCCCTTTTGTCATTTGAAAAGCTTAGTGTAGAAACAGATAATATTTGCTTCGGCCTTTGTTCAAAGGGGTTTATGACTTTACCTGGACGGGTCCGCCAGACCCCAGAATCCTCTTCTAGAGATACCTATTTCATACGTTGAATGTATTGAAAAATATCAAACTTTTTCACAATTTCTTGTGTTCTTCTACTATAGAAATAATTCTACAAATAAAATCAATTAAAAAATAAAATAAAAAACCAACAGCATAAAGGCAATTGAAACTATTCAAAAGACGTCATCGAATCTCTTTCTCTTGGCAAGCTATATTTCTAAAAATGAATTGTTTTTCTTATTTTACTTAATCTGTTTTATTGTCAAATACATTATCCAACTATAAGCAATTAAAAAAAACAAGGAATAAAAACAGACAAAAAGAACCGTTCGAATAAACGAAATCAATTACTTCAAAGTTTAAGCACTTATTTCTCCGATTGACATCGCTTATTCAAAACTTTCTTCAAAACCTTTTTTTTAGACCATTTAGTAAGCTTTCGAATGGTAACCTTTCGCTTCCCAAGATTTTCAACCGTTTTCGAGATATTAATGAAAGTATACGAAGTTCCCAAAACTTTTCATTATTTCTAGCAACAGAAAATTGGTCTCATTTTACCTATCCTGTTTTACACACAAATACATTTTCCTAACATAAGAAATTACAAAAATAAAAATCAATAAAAAACTAAGGGAAAGAGACAAAAATTACGAAAAGAACGACAAAAAACCGTTCATAAGAGCTAAACAGAAGTATTTGAAGTTTTAAGCACTTATTTCTTCGATCGACATCACCTAATCAAAAATTGTTTCAGAATCTTTTTTGTAGAGAATTTAGAAAGATTTCAAATAGTTCCTATCCACTTATCAAAATTTCCCAACAGCGTTCGAGATATTAATGAAAGTAAACGAAGTTCCCAAAACTTTTCATGTTTATTCATAAAATATTTTATTCTAACACTTCCTTAACTCCAAACGTAACCAAAAGTTTAACGTGTTAGTTTTGATGAAATTCAAACATGCAAAAAATGTTTCAACTGAATCCCATGATTGTAAGTACCAAAACCAAACTAGGCTTTGTATTTGTGTCGGCAGATACCTGGGGTATATTTACAACTCTTGAGGATTAACTCCTAGCAGGTACATGTTTCTGTGGACCTTTTGTTCCTACAGACAGAGAAAGGACTCTCTATTCCCTCATAGTATCTAACCTGTGTGAAGTTGAACATTGTTTCTAATTATACGTATTCTGTTTTATTAACAAATACATTTGACCACTATAAGCAATTACAAACACTAGGGAACATGCCAAAGAACTCGGAGTTGGAGCCTCGACAGTTTCAAGTCATTTGAAGGAAATCGGCAAATCCAAAACTGACATTTCATACGGTACAGCCTGATATATTTCCAGCAATGAATTGTTTTTCTTATTTTAATTAATCTTTTTTATTGTCAAATACATTATCCAACTATAAGCAATGAAAAAATAACAAGAAATAAAAAAAAAAAAAAAAAATAACCGTTCACATAAACGAGCTCAATTACTTCAAAGTTTAAGCACGTATTTCTCCGATTGACATCGCCTAATCAAAACTTTCATTAGAACCTTTTTTGTAGAGCATTTATTAAGCTTTCTAATGGTATTCTTCCGTTTACCAGGATTCTCAATCTTTTTCGAGATATTAAGGAAAGTATACAAAGTTACCAAAACTTTTTATGTCTGTTAATAAAATATTTTATTCTAACCCTTCCTTAACTCCAAACGTAACCAAAATTTCAACAAATTAGTTTTAATGAAAGTAGAATATGCAGAAAATGTTTCAACTAAATCCCATGATTATAAGTACCGAAACCAAATAACGGTATTCAAAAACTATTTTTCCAATTTTCTCGAAAACGGTTAAAGCTATCGCCTTGGAAATGGTTTCATTCGTTTTCCTAGCCCAAGAAGCATATAAAACGAGTACTTACAAGCTTATGAACTAAAAAACGTAAGCGTTACGATTTTTTTGCGCGAATTTCGCCCCAAACGCCATCTTCCAGTGGGCGGATTTTGCTGGTTAACGAACTTGACCTTTCAAATTAGACGAAAGATTTTTGTACCAAATTTCATCAAAATCGGACCATTCGTCTAGGAGCTACAGAGCGAACAGACAAATATATATATATATATATATATATATATATATATATATACAAATTTGAACCACCGTTATTTTCGGTCTCTAGGGGTTCTGAAACGCGAAATTTTCTAGTCGGCTCTTCCGGATTGTTTCATTGTATCAACCTTATAAGCGGGGTTCCTCCCTATGGGGGAGGGAGGAACCGCGCTAAAAAGAACGACAAAAACCCGTTCATAAGAACTAAACAGACGTATTATAAGTTTTAAGCACTTATTTCTTCAATTGACATCACCTAATCAAAAATTGTTTCAGAGTATTTTTTGTAGAGAATTTAGAAACCTTTCAAATAGTTTCTATCCACTTATCAAAATTTCCCATCTGTGTTCGAGATATTAATGAAAGTATACGAAGTTCCCAAAACCTTTCATGTCTGTTCATAAAATATTTTATTCTAATCCTACCTTAACTCCAAACGTAACCAAAAGTTTAACATATTAGTTTTGATGAAATCCGAATATGCAGAAAATGTTTCAACTGAATCCCATGATTTTAAGTACCAACACCAAAAACGTTATTCAGCAACTATTTTTCCAATTTTCTCGAAATCAGTAAAAGCTATCGCCTTAAAAATGGTTTCATTCGTTTTCCTAGGCCAAGAAGCCTATAAAACGAGTACTTGCATGCATATGAAGTAAGCGTTACGATTTTTTTGCGTGAATTTCGCCCCAAACACCCTCTTCCAGTAGGCGGATTTTGCTTGTTAACGAACTTGACCTTTCAAATTAGACGAAAGATTTTTGTACCAAATTTCATCAAAATCGGACCATTAGGGGGGCCGGAAAACCGCGAACAGACAAATATATATATATATATATATACATATATATATATATATACATATATATATGTTATATGTGTGATTGATAGAGACACAAAAGACATAAGTAAGCACTTTATTACATTAGGACTAACAAGCATAGACTGACTGTTATACAAAGAGGTATGCCACTGATACCAACATTAGATACTCATAACACTTGTTATTTTTTAATTTCTTATACTTGGATAATGTATTTGACAATAAAACTGGTTAAGTAAAATAACAAAAACAATTTATTGTTAGAAATATAGATTTCCAAGATTCCAAGACCTTGTCACTAGCGGGACAGTTTCTAGTGTTAGCCGACCCTTCCAGGTAAGATCGTAAATCAAGACCTTTCAAGACTTTACTACACACAGGAATGGCGTTAGTGACTTTAAGGGTTGACACGCCATTATAATAATTAATTAAAAAAAAAACTGGTGGAACCAAAATAATAACTGCTTCTATTTTAATCTTTCCAAATTAGACTAGGGATATGAATGGAACCGCGCTAAGATGATGCAGCTCCTGCGAGTCGGACTTTTTCCATGTAGAATCACCAGAAAAAAATACTCCCCTTTTGAGACTATGCTTGGGGTTATGTTTTTAATAATTAGATAGTTATAATAAGTTAAGTTGCTAAGTGTTTTGAGATAAGTTGTACATGTTAGGCTTTTTAAATTCAAATTTTTATGAGGTGGCAAACTTAACTGAAATAGAAGAACGTGCAAACTTAACTTTAGACACAATTAATGAATGGACGAACAGAAACAAACTTACGTTTAACTTGGAGAAATCGACATACACACTATTTACAAGAAGAAGAAATATTCCTAAATTAGACATTACTCTAAATGGACAAACTATTCAAGTAAAAACTGTTCTTAAATATCTAGGACTTTATATTGACAACAAGTTGAAATGGAACTATCACATTACTAACTTACAAACACGACTATTTTCAATAATAAATGGACTATCGATGGCTGCCAGAGTCACTTGGGGTCTTAATTCTGACGCATTAGCCACAATCTACAAAGGGGCGATTGTCCCCATGTTGACTTACGGGATTGAAATATGGGGCCATGCTTTAAGTGTGAAAAGAAATGTGAAAAAACTAGAACGAGTACAGAGATTAGCTGCGATTAAAATATCCAGGGGATATCGTACATAATCCTATGAAGCATCATGTGTTTTAGCTAACACATTGCCAATTCACATCAAAGCTGAGGAAATGATCAGGCTACATAGGTTATTGAAATTGAAAGAAATTCCAGAAGACTTTACATATCAGAACATCACAGCACATGACATAGAAGAAGACATACGGTTCACGAACTGGTTACACCCTAAAGACAACATTGTACCGGCTGACGATGTAGAAACAACATGGACTTATCACATTTACACGGACGGAAGTAAAAGCAATGACTGTGTTGGATCTGCATACATAATACTAAAGGACGAGATAACTATTCACAGAGGACAATACAGACTATCACCACTATGTACGAACAACCAGGCAGAAAACCTTGCAATTATAAAAGCAGTAGAAACACTATATTCCATCAGTCACGACGGAGACACATGCATAATATACACTGACAGCAAGACAAACATAACACGCATATACAACAGCCAAAATCATAACGAACAGACTGAGCACATTAGAACACTACTAATTCTGTGTAAACAGAAAAATGTGACAGTTACAATAACATGGATTAAAGGACATTCTGGACTATTAAGGAACGAGACAGTTGACTTACTTGCAACATCAGCTTCAAAGGACACGACATTACCTATATCTTACTCTAAACTTACATCACAGACTATAAAAACACGACTACGAGACAAATCAATGCAAAAATGGGACGAACACAACTAAAGGAAGACATTTACACAAATTCATACCTACAATATGTTAAATTATGTGCTAAAAACATATATGATTAGTTGTAAATAAATCCGCATAGGTGGCAGCACTTTGAGAGTAAACAAATGTGAAGCCAAACAAAGGTTAGTTAGTCCTGTGTAAGATGGCGGCTTTTGTTGTTCTGTTGTGATACTTTTAAGGTTAATAAAGTGTTATTGAAATAGACTCTGCTTTATTGAGACATATCAACCCAAACCCGTTTTAAAAGGTTATGGGCCCAGTGCTAGTCTCAAATTAAGTTATAGTTTATTTCGAAGTTTAAACAGTGGAATTTTGCTGGAAATTGGAACACACGTGTTGATTATGGCTGCTGGAATGGATGGACTCAATAAGTACGGTATTAGGCCATTTAATGGTGCAGATTTTGGAAAATGGAAATTTAGAGTGATGCTTGTATTAGATGAGAATGAATGCAGCATCGACGCAATGGATGATTTGGACAAAGAAGGGAAAACATTCAAGAAAAAGAATGCAGCCGCTAAGAGCATTTTAGTCCAAAGCTTAACAGATGACCAGTTAGAATTAGTCAGGGATTGTGAGACGGCAAGTGAAATGCTGGAAAAACTGAAGGGGAGGTTTGAAAAGAAGAGCCTTAGTGCACAGTTGTTATTAAAACGGAAGCTGTTACAATTGAAATGTGACGAGGGTGAAAATATTGTAAAATACATCGGTGAATTTGACAATATTGTGAGACAATTACATGCAGCAGATGTAAAAATGAATGAGCAGGAGAAAATTGTGAGTCTTTTAATGAACGTGCCAAAGTCGTATGATTATGTTGTGGCGTCAATTGAGACTATGATTTCAAAGGAGGAGTTGAAATATGAATTTGTATGCTCACGTTTAATTGATGAGAGCGTTAAGAGATCATCTGCAAAATCTCAGAATGAAAATGTAAGTTCTAACCATTCATTCATGGCATTTCCTTTTTCCTGCCATTTTTGTGGTAGGAAAGGCCACAAACAGAGTCAGTGTTATCAATTGAAGAGCAGACCAAGTGGAGGCAATGTTTCTAATGCGATAAAATGCTTCAAATGTGGAAAACCCGGTCACAAGAGCAATGCTTGTAGTAAGCGTGGTAACAAGCAAAGTAGCAATCACGTGGAGACTCAACAAGAGGACAAAACTGAAGAAATATGTTTACTCACTACTAAAAATGAATCTAGTGGAACTGAGTTTATTGTGGACTCTGGATGTACGGATCACATTTGTAATGATAAGAATCTCTTTCAAGACTATGTGGAACTCAAGACACCAGTTAAGATAGCAGTTGCCAAGGATGGAGAATATATGTGTGCAGTTGGAATAGGTAATGTTAAGGGATATCTTGAAGTGAATGGTAAGTTTAATAAATGTTGTATTAAAGATGTACTTCATTGTCCTGAATTAAAACGAAATTTGGTATCTGTAAAGAGGTTGGAAAAATCAGGATTTAAAATTGTATTTGAGTCGGGAAAGGTGTTTGTTTTTCTTGAAAATAAATTGATTGCTGAGGGAACTAGAGACACATTATACAAGTTGTCATTGTATTTTGATAAAACGGAATGTAACAACACAACTTGTAATAGTAATATTAAGTTATGGCATGCAAGACTAGGTCACTTAGGTGAATCAAATTTGAAGAAATTAGTAAATAAAGATATGGTTGATGGAATTAATGGCAATGTTGTTCATGAAAAATTGGGTCTCTGTGAAAATTGTATAGAAGGTAAACAGTGTAAATTACCTTTTGGAACTAGAACTAAGTCAACCAGGATTTTAGAAATAATACACAGTGATGTCTGTGGACCTATTGTACCAGAAGCTAGTGATGGATCCAAATATTTCGTAACATTCTTGGACGAGTTTTTTCACTTTATCTATGTGTCTGCTATCAAATCAAAATCTGAGGTACTTGACAAGTTTAAGGAATATGTAAAACTGGTATCTAGTAAATTTAATGTTCAAATTCATAAGCTGCGAGTAGACAATGGTGGTGAATACTCAGGATATGATTTCAAAGAATATTGTAAATCTCAGGGTATTGTAATAGATTATACTGTTTGTTACACACCACAGCAGAATGGAAAATCAGAAAGATTTAATAGGACATTACAGGAGAAAATGAGATGTATTTTGTCTGAGAGTTGTATTCCTAAAAACATGTGGAACGAGGTTCTTCTAACCTCTGCATATCTTATAAATAGAAGTCCAACTGATTATCTTGAAGGCAAGACACCTGCTGAAATTTGGTATGAGAAAAGACCTGATATTGGAAATTTGAGAGTAATTGGGTGTACTGGACATGTTCACATTCCAGATGAATTACGTGGGAAATTAGAACCTAAGAGTAAGAAATGTGTTCTCATTGGGTATACTTTTACCGGTTATAGATTATGGTGTTTTCAAAAACAAAAAGTAATTGTAGCAAAGAATGTAGTATTTAATGAGCATGAATTTTTGTTTAAGCAAGAAGCCAAAGATAAACAAATGTTATGTGAGGATATCACTAGTCAAGATGAAAATAGTCAGAATGGTTTACATGAGAAAAATATTCAAACAGAAAATTCACATTACAATGATGAGGTTCCAAATGAAAGAATTAGAAAGGTTCCTAAGAGGTATGATGACTATGAATTATACATAGCTTATAATGCGATTAACTTTGTAGACAACGTTCCTTCTAGTTTTGATGAAGCTATGAAATCTGATCAGAAAAGTATGTGGAAACAAGCAATAGATAATGAATTAATGTCAATAAATGAAAATGAAACATGGACAATTGTTAACAAACCTGATTATTGTAAAATGTTAGATTCTAAGTGGGTGTTTACATTGAAAGATCACGAACCATTACTAAATGACAAGTTCAAAGCTCGCTTGGTAGTCAGGGGTTTTGCTCAAGATAGTGATTCATATGATTATGACCAGATTTATTCCCCAGTTGCCAAAATGTCTACTATTCGAACGTTTCTAAGTGTTTCAAATCAGAAGAACCATTACCTTGAACAATATGATGTGAAAACTGCTTTCCTAAATGGTGATTTGGAGAATGATATATACATGTACCCACCTAAAGGTTTAGCTATTGGTTTTGGGAAAGTATTAAAGCTAAATAAAGCTTTATACGCAGCAAAGTGCTGGAATACTAAGTTTGATTGTTTCATGAGTGAGTTAAAATTTAAGAGATCGGAACATGATTTTTGTTTGTATTCTAAAAGGGATTCTGATGATAATTCAGTGTATTTAATTCTCTATGTTGATGACATTATTGTGTCAAGTAATAACCAAGAACTATTGAATAATATTAGATTGAGGCTCATGAATACTTTTAAAGTAAAGTTCAAAGGTAGACTAAAACATTTCCTTGGACTAGATATTGATTATAACAGAGATGAGGGCATCTTGAAAATTGATCAGAAAGTCTATGCAAATAAGATTATTGAAAAGTTTAGCATGTCAGATTGTAAACCTTTGAGTATCCCATTATGTCCTCAGTTAGATTTAAAACCTAGTAATAATAATAGTGTAGAATGCTGTAAACCATTCAGGCAATTGATAGGTTCATTAATGTACCTGATGCTATGTACTAGACCTGACCTGTGTTATGCAGTGAATTTCTTTTCTAGATATCAGAATAGTTTTACTGATGAAATTTGGTTTCAGTTGAAAAAAATACTGAGATATTTAAAGAAAACTCTTGATTATGGTTTGGTATACATTAGAGATAAAAATTGTCATCAGTTAACATGCTATGTCGACTCAGATTGGGCTGGAGATAAAGAAGACAGGAAATCTGTATCTGGCTTTATCTATAAGATTAATAACGATATTTTGTCATGGTCAACTAAGAAACAAGTATGTATCGCACTTTCAAGTACAGAAGCTGAGATTGTAGCTCTTTGTAGCGGTGTTACAGAAGGTCTTTGGTTAAGAAACTTGTTATGTACTTTTGATTTAAAATCTAACATTATTGTTTATGAAGACAATCAAGCATGTATTCATATTATTAAGAATCCAGGAAATAATAAGCGTGTTAAACATATTGACATTAAGTATATGTTTGTTAGTGAAAAGGTTATGTCAAAAGAAATAGATTTAAGATACATTGAAACAAAGCTCCAAATAGCTGATATCTTAACAAAAGCTTTACCAAAAGAAAAGTTTGAAAAATTCAGGGATAATCTAGGAATTGAAGTTATTTGCTGAATTTATTCTTATTGTTATGTATGTTCCAGTTCTCTTTATGTTATAAGTGTGTTATATCATAAATATTTCATTTATTTTTCTTAGAGAAGGTATTCCATACCTATTTTTGTTCGTTCAAGACAGTAATAGTTAATTAAGTTTCTTTGTACAAATTGATGATTTGTTTGTTGAGTTGTATTTGTTCATGTTCAATTAGATATTATGTTAAGAATTATTAAATAAGAGATAATTTTTATTGTAAAGTTTATACATATGTATATAATGAAATGTATTGTAATTTGTATATGTTGTGGTATCATAAAAATGTTATATTATACTGGTTGTACATGTTTTATGTTATAGGGTTTTTAGCAAAGGGGGGTGTTAAATTATGTGCTAAAAACATATATGATTAATTGTAAATAAATCCGCATAGGTGGCAGCACTTTGAGAGTAAACAAATGTGAAGCCAAACAAAGGTTAGTTAGTCCTGTGTAAGATGGCGGCTTGTGTTGTTCTGTTGTGATACTTTTAAGGTTAATAAAGTGTTATTGAAATAGACTCTGCTTTATTGAGACATATCAACCCAAACCCGTTTTAAAACAATACTCAACAGACAAAAATTAACACTTAACAACTTTAAAATGACTCAATTCATATCAGGACATGGACCGACGAAAAGTTATTTACATAAATTTAAACTTATAACTACTAACACATGTAAATGCGACAAGTCTACTTGTAAATGCGTAAGTCTACTAACAGACCTACGACCATCTCCTGTTCGACTGTACATTACTGGACGGACCCAGGACAAAACTCATTAAGGACATTACCTTACAGGACGGAACTTGGTCCATCGACAAACCTGACTTACTACTTACATATTTTAAGGAATTTTATGCATTTATTAAACAACTGGACCTAAAAAATATCAATGAACTCATCTGATTGCCCACATATGTATTATGTTATTTACATATGTATATAATTTTTTTTATTTACTTTTTTTTTTATTATTAGTTTTTGTTTTATTTTTATTATTGTCATTTAATTTCAGTATTCATATTAATTGTAAAAGAATTCATTATTTTATGTACATGCCTAATCAAAATACGTGTAGTATCCAGAAAGGATGGCATACGTAGATAAATAAACCCCCACGCTGGAGGGTTACTCCAACGTGGAAAACATGAGGTGGCAAATAAAAAATGTTTTCTAAAATACTCATTGTGGGGATATTTTCAGACAATATTATTTAAATATCATTGTGGAAATAAAAGTTTATGCTGTTTTATTTTAGTAATGAAGACTTTTTAGCCAGTCGAAATAATGGAATTTAGTGGTAAAATAAAAGCTGAACACACAAAGAATGTTGAAATTGCTATGAGGCCTAGGATTTAGTCAGTTTATGAGGGCTGTTTTTATCTTCCCCATCATCTCTGATCTATCCAGAGTTCAATAATAGTTACAAAATTAAAGTTTAGAATAAAACTCCATTTTTATTGAAATAACAGCAGGAGTTCCTCCCCAAAATTGTTTAAAACATTCCTGGCTGCACCCTGGATGTCGGCGCTAATGGCCAAGATTTGTCGATGCGCTGTAGAAAAACAAAAAAAAAAAAACAGCAGGAGTTGCTCCCCAAAATTGTTGAAAACAATAAGTTATAATTATGACGTTTTGGACCTGTTTAGGTTCATCTTCAAGGATCTACAGCATTAAAAAACCAATAATAAGGAAAATAAAACTCCTATATCACGATACCAATATAAATACAATATATAATAATAATATAATACCTTTTGTATAGTTATTTGGCCAAACATATAAAAAAAAACCAGGGCCAATGGAGCCCGTGCAAGGGCAATACTAGGCTCGCAAATATTCCAACTTCAAATATCGATTGATCATTACTGTATGAAAATTAGGTGGAGTCCTCAGGCCTTAGGTATTCACTTATTGAAGTAGTAAGTTATAAATATAATTTAATATTTTAAATTCTTTATTTTAGAAAAGATAAACTCAGGACCTTGCAAGGAAAAGGGTGAATATGTAAAAACAACTTCTTTTTATTTTATTTTCTAGAGTTAGAAAGATGTAGGTAACACAACCCTTCACCTTGTGTTTCTGGTTACCTTTAGTTCTCTCACAGTTTCAAGGTAAAGTGAATATCACCGTCACTTAAAGAAAATGCAATGTCCAATTTCACGGGTGAATCCTGGTTCCGAAACTCGTCTCCGCATTACCCATAAATCACTTGTATATATTATAATTAAAACATTGAATTTCAATTGCATACTTTTTCAATCAGGTTTATGAATCAGCATTCCAGAGAGTAAACATTCGCCCTTGCTATCCCAAACACTTTCAGAACTTTGACTTCGATTTCCCAACATCCGGATTTTGGGATTCGTCCTTTCTGTTCTAAGGTCTTGAATTCATAGGCTGAGATTCGAGCGTATATAGTTTGTATTCCATTCTAAAATTGGCTGCATTAACTTCTTATGCTACTGGGTCTAGAATAACTGCATGGTAAGTTGACCATTCATCAAACTTCAAATCAAATGGGTAATCATAAGTTATTTGAAAGGATTAAGTAAATTAAATTGCAATTTTTAGTTCCAAGTGAATATCCTACTTTGCCATATAATTTGAACTTTAGCTCATTACCACGCGAAATACTGGCGGTCATTTAATGAGATGACTTATTCAACCCATCTTAGAAAATCCACTTCTCTCAAGTAAAGGATTAAAAATTGAATTCCATCTCATAAAATCACATATATTTATTATTATTACATTTTAACGTCCATTATTATTAACTAGGAATTTTAGGACAGGTTATCTATAGGTTACCACCCTTCTTTAGCCAGGATAGGGCTGATGCAGTTTATTTTTTCTAAAGAAAAGCCACCACCCCTAGTGGGAATCAAATCCACGACCCTTTGGATCGGAGTGTTAAGTGTTCACGCCTTAACGCTCACGGCCACCAGGCCTCCCACAAATATTTAATCCACTTAAAATGAGATTTTCAAAACAGACCACCTTAGACTGAAAAATAACAAATGCTGCTTTATTGCCTGGCTCAGAAAATATTTATTTTTAATGAGAAATCATGTAATTTTTTATATTGTTTTAAATATAAATTTTTCTTGTAACCAAATTGTAAGCTGAGTTTTATTTGTTAGCGCTTATTTAAAGCAATATACTTTTTTGTTTTTGTATATTGAATTAGGCTTTGATATTATTGTTTTGTTTTTCTTGTTGATTGATTAGTGAAAGAGTAAATCTTTAATGAAGTACGATAGAACACTGCCATAGAGTATATCTTGCTCCTATTTAGAGAGTTTGAGTGTTGACTAATTATAGTATTATTTCCTATAGGTTTATAAGAAGGGATGATTTGGTAATTCAATTTTTGTTTGCGTCTGCGTGGATTTTGTCCTGATTGTAATAGGTTGTAGCAGAATTGGCTACCTTACACTGCGTTTCTCCTGACTGCTTTGTCGTGTGTATTTTATTAGTCATAACTGATAATAAGGGTTAATTTTTTTTTTTACTTTAAGAGTCCTATTTTTTAATTGTTTTATAATTTGTTTCTGTTTTAATATTTAAATTTTCTATATTCTATTTGTCAATAATTTTTTTTTAATTTATAATTTCTGTTTTTCAATAAAGTATCCTTGGTTCATGTCTATTACTTTAATGGGTAAAAATCCTCCTGAGGTATTATAATTCTGTTAATTACCAGTAAGTTTTATGTACGGGAGTCGAGTAAAATCCTATAAAAATTATTTATCATTGTTTCCCGTGAATCTAAGCAGTATAAATGCTGAGCGTTAATCATTGCATCCTTTGTGTGAAAGCAGTATCAATGCTGAGCCTTAATCATTGTATCCCATGAGCAAGGAAAATTTGTTCGAGCCCGACCCAGGTATCTGTAATCCCTAACTCCTTCATTACAAAGATTTAATTCCCCTGACAACTAGTGGTGAAAGAAATAGCTGCAGCTCTCGTCAGTCCTTACTCAATCGCCCCAAGGTCGAGCTCTTGGAAAAGTCAGCCTTAGGGAGCGGGTAAACGAGAGAGGAGGGTCGGACTGCTGTACAAGTCCTTCGTTGCAGGGGCACGGCAGCTTTCGACTGCTAGTGAAGTCCTTCATTCCAGGGACACCGCACGCCTCAACTCCTACAGCAATCTACAGTATGGAAAGGGTTAATCATTGTATCCCATGTGTGTGAGCAGTATTAATGCTGAGCCTGAATTTTTGCATACTGTGTGTGTGAGCAGTGTAAATGCTGAGCCTGAATGTGTAAGGAGTATAAATACTGGTCTAGTACTTTAAGCATTTAGTCTCGTCATAGCTAAGACTGATAAATTTGTCCTTTTTAACCTCCAGTACAATTAGCTTAATAAATTATTTCCTCTATCTAATTTATACCATTCTTTTTTTTTTTTTTTATATATTGTTTAATTTTGCTCTTATCTATTTATTTATTTTTTTACAAGACTTAAAACTATTTATTAAAATATATCACTGACATGAGAATAGAACTTCTAATAAATTATATACTAATTATTTTTAAAATGAATGATATTTGTTAATTCGTATATGTATATACTTGTTGCTACATGCCCCTGTTAATTGTGGCAACTTCTGCTCCTGTGATAAGATCTCCAAATTTGTGTTAATATTATCAACACTTGAGCATTACTTGTCGATCACCGTCTGTAAATACTTTTATAAATCTAACTTACTATTGAGTTCTGTCAAAATGAGAATAAACTAACGGAATATAAAATGTGGTTTTTCATTATTTGTTAATCCTATACAACTTGCATAATTTAGTTTTTATATACACTTCGCTATATAAATTGCCTGGTTCTTCCTATTGATAAAGCTCCAGCAATAAATATTTCCTCCCCCAACCTTCACTTGGTTCAGATGAGTATTTATTAAGCAGATTATAACTATTGAGTAGAAAGTTAATCTTCAGCGCTTTCAACTCTAGTCCCTATTTTCAGCACACAGTGCTTTCAACTGTAGGCCCTATATCTTCAGCGCTCAGTGCTTTTGACTCCAGGCTTCTTTGTAATGAGTATGAAATTTGTATTTCAAGTCATGAAATTGGATTTCACAAAAGTACTAGGCACTCTCTTATTTGATGAGTACTTGTTGTAATGTTTTAATTCATAAACTTGTATAGTTTATTATAAAATTCCTTACTCTCTTCAGTTTCTAGAAGTCTAGGCGAGACTGAGCAATTCAAGATTGATGACTTAACAAGCAATATCGTACTGCTTAAATTCCTATTAATTGGCTTCTCGTGATCTTCTGTACCTTGCTAAATTCCTACCTTATTCGTTATGGATAAAAAAATAATGATGATACACTAACAGGATAATATAAATAGGATGGGATAGAATTCGATAATAATGTAGGATGGAATTCTATTATAATTGCATATCTTATATCCTTTATTATATTATTTAACAATTTATCTTTATTACTTCATTCTGTGATAAAAGTCTTCGTACTTATGGATCTTCGTACAAATCTTCAAGCATCACGTTTTTTTGTGTGCTCGCAATATAAAAGAAATATTTTATTTTATCCATAGATTGTTAAAATTTATTTTTCTTCTTGACATTCCTTTCCCCAATATTATATTCTTCTTGTTTAATATTTATTATTTTGGGCTACAGACAATTTAGTTGTATTTCTCTGAAAGAAAATAATTCATTTGAGATTTGAATTACTAAAGTCAAGATAATATTATAAGAGGGGAAGGGGTCGGAGTGGGAGAGGGGAGAAGAGAGAAGATGTGAGAAAGAAAGTGACCGATCGATTGGGTGGTAGGGGGGAAGAGAGAGAGAGAGAGAGAGAGAGAGAGAGAGAGAGAGAGAGAGAGAGAGAGTGAGAGGGAGGGAGATTTTTTTTTTAAATTTGCATTGTGATATTGGTTCCTCTATCTCCATCGTAACACTGAAAAAAAATATTGTAGTGATTTATTTAAATGTTAACGTCCATAATTATTAACTAAGAATTCTGGGACGGGTTATCTGTAGGTTACCACCCTTTTCTAGCCAGGATAGGGCTGATGCCCATTATTTTTTTTACAGAAAAGCCCCCCCCTTAGTGGGAATCGAACCAATGACCTTTGGCATGGAGTGTTAAGTGCTCACGCCTTAACACTCATAGTTCATGATTATGGAGGAATAGTTGAATAATTTAAAAAGCTTACCCGAATCACTGAAAAATTGGTATCCATTCCGTTTCATGAAGTATGCCAATAGATACCACGTAAGACCACCAATGATTCCATGTTGAACTACATCAGTTGCTATCTTCAGATATTTTGTTCTGAAAATAAAACATTAAATTCGAAATTATTCTGTTCTGGTTTTGATTGAATTTGCTACAAAAATACTTAGTTTTATTTGAAAAGTAAAGATCATTAATTAGCAGAATCCATCCACCGGAGCATTGTTTATTGGGCAAAATTCACTCAAAAAAAATCGCAGAATGTACTTTTTTGCATTAATAGGCTTGGATTTATTCTGTATCCTATTTGTTGTCCAGGAGGAGGAGTGTTGAGATAGGAAATGAGTGTCCTATCTCAACATGTAGCAGAGCTATTCAAACTTTTGTCTATTTTCAAAACTATAGGATTTTTTTTGTTATGAAAAACTGTTTTCAGGATTTTTGAATATTGTATCATAAATAACAACCACATTTTTAGAATCTACATTAAATTTCCAATAAGAAACACCCTTTATTTGAATATTAGCATACAAATTAAGAGCTATACTAAAAGCCATATAGATTTGAACTATTAATATTAGTTTTTTATTGAATTATTCAATCTTTTCTTAATGAACTATTTGTAGACTTAGAGGTTTGCCTTATTTAATAAGCTTTAAACCACTTTAAAGCTTATTAAATAAGGCACGTTGTTTTAGATTAAAAATTATTTTAATCTATTTTTTTCTGATTTCCAAATCAAAACCAAGAAATGTGCCTTTGAGCGAAGGAGCCATTCTGAACACATTCTTTAATTTCACACGATTATGGTGATGTCCCATCCTTCTCACACTGGGTACATACACTTTTTGCTCTGATTAAGGGTAGGGTGACACTTCGGAATCAAGGGTGAAAGAAGACAGAAGAACCCCTCTGCATATAAGTAGTTAATATTTTCCAGATGACACGAGGGGCAATAATGTTGAGTCGGACTATTTGCAATTTTCTTAAAATAAGACAAGAAACTAGGATTAATGACCGCTAAGCTAAATCTTACATTTGAATCCATGTCTTGTTCCTCTTCATCGCCTGTGGACTGGTATCTACCTTCAATGCATATTTGAAAGCTCCTACTGTTAGTTTCATACAGATATCTTTTCGGAAATCTGTTCGTAGGTCAGTAATATCAATGGAGAAATCTTCCTTTTCCTTTTCGCACACGTGGTTCTCGAGGGATAGATATTTGTCAATGGGAAACATTATTTTTTCCCTACCAAAACTTGCAAATATTCTATCTAAATTAGCTATCTTTTTAGCCACTTTTATAAACCTGAAATTATTAATATGGTATTAGATCATACTACACAATATTTATTTTAGGATATGAAGTACAAGTTGATTATTTCTTGGTATTTAAATATAGTTTTATTTACATCTGGAGAGTGGTGAAGGAAAATGGAATGCATCATTCAATTTGCACTAAAAGTCACCTTTGGTAAAATGTCCCATACAAATAAGACAAAATATATAGATTATTTACCTGAAATTAATAGATAAAATATATTCATCCGAAGAGTTATTCACAAAAGGAGCAAACATTTAATAACAGTAGGGTTTTATTGTAGAACATATTGAATGGAGGAGAAAGGCTTTACAGGCCATGTTGTGGGGGAAAAAACTAGGCATTAGAAAAAAATAAATCAAACTAGGAGTTTTAGTAAAATAGACGAAACCACACTGCTTGAAGCATGTTTATTAACTATAACCAAGCTGAATGTAATTAAAAGAGCTCGTATGACTTATCAGGACCTTGGAAGAGAAAGGGTGTACAGTATATTGTTTTGCAATTAATTCTATGGGTACTATTTTTGCTAGGACGCAGGCTGCTTCATACGACACTGTTTTAAAACCCTTTATCATTTTAATGGCCATTAATCTTTGTACTCATAATTTTATTAAATTGTGTTTTTTAGCGAGACCCGATTCCCAGATATTAATAGCATATGTTAATGATGGGAGTACGGCTCCTTTATACAATATGTGTAATGCTTCTGTGTTTAGTCCCCATGTATTCTTTGCAGCAATTGTCAGGTTATTTACTAGTTTTAATAATTTTGTCTGTAGTCTGTCAATGTGTGCAATCCAGTTCAGTTTTCTGTCTAATGTTATTCCTAAATATTTCAACGTTTCAACCTATTTAATGTTTTGTCCTTGTGATTTTACGTGTATTTGTGGGTGGATTCTTTTATATGTAAATATAATGAAAGAGGACTTTTGAATATTAAATTTTAACTTACGTTCGTCCGCCCAGTCATCAACAATACACGGTAATTGCATAAATATTGACTTGCAGCTTTTCGAATATTTTAGAGTTACTTAGTATTAATATGTCATCAGCATATGCTAAAATAGTTGTGTCTTGAGGTAACTTTATCTTTAACAAATTATTTATAATTAGATTCCATAATAATGGCGAAAGGCTAGATCCCTGAGGCGTTCCTAGTGTTTGAAATTTGTGAAATTTCATATTTTGTGTTATGATAAAGGATTGTCTGCCTTGTAAGTAATTTTTAACAGATTTTTATATATATATATATATATATATATATATATATATATATATATATATATATATATATATATATATATATATATATTGTTAGGGCAATTTGAATTTGCTAAAGAATTTAAAATTGATGGCCACCATGCATTATCAAATGCTCCTTTAATATCTAGTGATATGAGAACTGTATGTGATTTAGTGTTTTTGGCTTCAGATATGAATTGTAGTGCACTGTGTAATGCATCTATTGTTGATTTTTGAAAGGTAAATACAAATTGATTGTTATGTAGGAGCGAGTTCGAGTACAAATAATGAGATAATCTAGAATGAATAATTTTTTCCAAGACTTTACCAGCTGTAGGAATTAAAGAAATTCCAAAATTTCCAAATGGCACAAGGGATAAGAACAGAAACATGGTGATGAATGACGCAGTTCCTGTGGGTCGGAAAGTTTCCTAGCACAATATTCTACACACGTATATGTGAGGAGAATTAAATTTCTAGAGATTTTTTGGCTAGCTTCAGAAGTCAGAGTAGGAGACCAGAGATTGAACATACTGTTTTTAATTTCGGATGTTTTTCAAAATGGTTGATTCTTATCAAGAGATGAAATGTTAAAATTAAAAGTCCGACTCGCAGGAACTGCATCATCTTAGCGCAGTTCCGTTCATATCCCTAGTGTCATTTGAAAAGCTTAGAAAAGAAATAAACTTATTTTTTTTATATATCTCGTGAAAATTATCGAAATCCTCTCGAACATCTCGAATAAAAGTGATATTAAGGCGTCAGAGACACCGACCTTAGTTAACTTATACACAGAAGCGGAAATTACACAATCCAGCTCGCTTTCTAAAGCAAAGCTCTACAAATCAATACAAAATATGCCTAATAAAGCCTTTCTAGAGGATACAAAAGGATCAAGAAGAAGTACAAGGAAGATTGAGTAGAATACCTTGCCTAGTATAGCCTATATAGAATAATATGCCGAATAAAGTGGATAAAAATAGAGGAAAAACGCTGTTCGTGGTGGTAGAAAATCTTACCAGGCATGTCACTCAGAAATCTCCGAAATATTCTTACTAATTTTACGTATCCTGTTTTATAACCAAATAGATTTATATTCTATAATCAATAAGAAAAAACTACTAGCAATAAAAAACTATGGGTAACAGATGAAAATAGGGAATACCAAGAACAATTCTAAAGAACGAAATCAACACCAGTACTGTAATCTAGATATTCATACGGCATCTTCGAATTCTAACAAACAAAATATTGCTTCTAATTATACGTATCCTGTTTTATTGACAAATACATTTGACTGCTCTAAGCAAGTACAAAAATAACGAGCAGTGAAAAAAACTGCGAGAAACACACAAATAGATCCGTTTAAATAAACGAAACTAACTAACTAAGTTTTAAGTACTTATTTCTCCTAATGTGACAACCCCATCAAACATTTTTTGTAGAGAATTTAGTAAGCTTTCAAACTGTTACATTTCACTTGCCACGATTTCCTAACCCTTTTCGAGATATTAAGGAAAATATACGAAGGGGGCCTAATAGATATTCATACGGGATCTGAGAATCCCAAGATTAGAGATGTGGGGTGGAAAATTTTCCAGAAAATTTTCAGCTATGTTTTTCCGGAAAATTTTCCATTTACAAAAGGCAGTTTTTTGGTAAATTTGTTCTAGGACATATATGAGCTAACCATATTCTGTTATATTAGCTAATTTCTGAACCATTTAAACAAAAACTACTGGTTATAATTCAACTTTTTAATCCGCATGAATGAAATCTAATGTGATTATGTTTTACCTAACAATTGTCATATTGCTTATGTAACAACTCATAAAAACGCAATTCACCCTAGTTCATTATAAAAGAGCACTTAAAGAAAATAAATCACTCATTTCTCTTAATATTTGATAAACAAGGTTGTAGCGGAAACCAGAAAAAAGCTCCACCATTCTGTACTAGCTGCAACAGTTTTAAGAAAATTCACCTCATGTAAACAACGCTAGATTGGAATTTAAAAATAAATAAGTAAAAAAAAAAAAAAATACTGCTCTTTGTCAGGAATAATGGTTAACCAGAAAAAAAAACAAATGTGTGGACTTCTACATTTTGTAGAAGACAACAAAATTATAGGTAAATGCAAATATTGTGATGCAAATAAATTGAAAGATTAACACAAGGCAAAGCTCCTATCACAAAATCTTCATTTGATGACAATGTCATCCTCTCAAATTCTGCTTCTTCTTCTGAGCAGAGGGAGAAAAAAGTTATTTTTGGGAAAAAAAGAAGTTTAGTTGCCCAACTATATTGGGTTACATTCCACACAAAGTACTTATCAACCAGTAGGCATAAGAACTAAAGTTAAAAAGTTAAATATATTAAAACAAATATGCAAATCGATCAAACAACAAACTAATTAAAGAAAAACTAAAAATATAGCGATGAAAATATTTGTAAAAATGTTAAAACATAAATTAATAATACAAATAAAATTGAAGGAACACACATTCTCAAATTCTTCATTTAATTTAATAAAATCGTAGTGTTCCGAAGTTAGATGCTTGTAAAATTGAGATCAAAATCATATATTGTATTTATTTTTTTCCCATAAATTCTTGAATGTATAAATTTCGATCATTTGTTCTCATTTTCATCACATTTTAGCGCGATTCCTCCCTTGCTCCATAGGGATGAAACCCACTTATGAGGTTGACCACAAGACACAATCCAGAAGTGCTGACTATAAAATACCTCATTTCAGAACCCATTGATATATATATATATATATATATATATATATATATATATATATATATATATATATATATATATATGGACCGAATTTGATGAAATTTGGTACAAACATCTTTTTTCTAATTTAAAAGCTTAAGTTTGTTAACTGTTAGAATCCGTCACCAACACATGCGTTTTGGAGCGAAATTCGCATGGAAAAATTTGTAACACAGAGGTTATATGCTTGCAGGTATTCGTTAATAGGTTCTCAAATGTAGGAAAACAAATGAAACCATTTTTAAGGCGATATCTGTAACCGTTTTCGAGAAAAATGGATACATAGTTTTTGTAACTCATTTTTGGTTTTGGTACTTTGAATTGTGAGAATCAGTTGAAATAACGTTTTTATACATGTTTGAAATTCATCCATACTAAGGTTTTTAAATGTTTGTTTCGCATGGAGTTAATGATGTATTAGAAAAAAAATGTTAACATTAACATACATGAAAATATTTGGAATCTTCTTATGTTATCCTTAATATCTTGAAAATTCGAAAGGTCACTACATTCGTTAAAATGCAGTTTCACGCCCTCCAAACCGATTTCTTTCAAATTTTGCACAATAACGTATTTTGATGCACTAAATACGAATACAATAAAAAAAAAAAGTCGGATTTAACTAGGAAAGAAGTTATTAAGCACTAAAGTTCACTGTTATGCAGGTTATGAGAGGTATTAATTTTAGCGAGTTGAATTGACTGGGGTTTTGTTATCTTCTTGAGCGAGCGTAGCGAGCGGAAACGCATAGCATGTATGCCTTAAAGTCGTCACAAATTTAGTTGTTTACATTAGCTCTCATAACCTGCATAACAGTGAACTTAAGTGCTTAATAACTTCTTTCCTAGTTAAATCCGACGTTTTTTTTTTATCATATTCGTGTTCAGTGCATCAAAATACGTTATTGTGCAAAATTTGAAAGAAATCGGTTTGGAGGGCGGGAAACTGCATTTTTACCCTACATTCTATTGAAAAAAAGATTCCTAAACCCTGGAACACTAACCTGCGTCATATTGACGCATATGAATGTAATCAATTGTCATTTTCTTCCGTTAAATGGGAGTAGAGCCGATCTACCCCCCACCTATTCCTCCAGAAATTCCTCCTACCCCCATCCAGCATGATTTCACCTCTCAGCGAGTGATTAGATAGGTGTGACCTTGATTTTCCCAGAAAACAGTGCATCAAATTGACGTACAGGTTAGTAATACACGTAAATTTTTCTATGTCATTATCATGCACTGTTAGTAATATGAGCATCTGACGTATAGGTATTAATAAAGACTCATTATAAATTGCATCAATTTGACACATAGTTACCAAAAACCACCTAAAATATTATTACACCAATAATTAATTATGTAAATAATTGCAAATTACACATTGCTAACACAGTAAATATTTTAAATGTCGAGAAGGCATTGGGATATTATATTATGTATTATTATTATTATTATTGTTCCAGTTATTATATCTTGAGGAAGGCCATGGGCGTATATAAGGGGGGGGGGGCTGAGATGGCTGCAGCCCCCCCCCCCCAAAATATTTGTGATCGATAAAAATGTGTCATAAAACCTTTAAAAATAAATAAAATAAGGAGGAAGCGTTGATCGTCGGGGTTTCGGTCATTGTTCTTATTCAATAAAACACATTTTATTTGCTAAAATGTATATTTATTGCCGCCAACGTTTCAGCTTGCTATACAAGCCATCTTCAGGGCTGTAAAAACATATATGGTATAACAATGGTTAGGACAAAAAAAAAAAAAAAAAGGCTAGAAACATTAACATAAATATGAGTACCTATATGCTTGAAAATATAAATATATATATATGTATATGTATGTATATATATATATATATATATATATATATATATATATAGTATAATAATAGCAATATAAATAAATATACATGTATATGGTATCCAAGAGAATACAGTACAAGTGTCATAGTAACATACCTATTGAGAAGATTGAGAACTGTCCCGTTTCAAGAAGAGAACATTTCTGAAGACTGGAAGGATGGGGCAGGGCTAGACAGGAGAGGATGGGGGGAGGGGGTGGAGAGAAGTGGAGCTGGGAGTAAGGACGGAGGGTAAAGACCGCGGTAAAGATAAAGGACTTGCCGATGGATATTGCAGGTACAGGGAAGGATTGGGCCAGGGCTAGACAGGAGAGGATGGGGGTGAGGGGGTGGGGAGAAGTCGACCTGGGAGTAAGGACAGAGGGACGGCGGTAAAGATAAAGGACTTGCCGATGGGTATTGCAGGTACAGGGAAGGATCAGACGGTGTGTGGGAATAGGGCAACGAACCGGGTGGGATTATCTAACGGGAGGTTTTGAGGATATGGAAAATGTTGGAATAGGTTGAGGAGATGACTTCTCTGTCAATTTTGTCATTGACGGGATTGTTTTCTAGATGGATATATATGGATTCAGAAAGGAGACGCTTCTCAAGGTTGGGTTCAGTGGAGAGGATGGAGAAGTTTTGGAAATCAAATTTATGTCCGTCCGTGATAGCGTGTCTAGAAAGTGCGGTTTTAATGTCTCTGTTCTTAATGTTGTATTTGTGTGTTGTGAGTCTGCTATGAATGCGGTTCTTCGTCTGTCCAATGTAAGTGCTGTTGCAGTGTGGTGTAGAGCAAGGAATTCAGTAAACGACGTTGGATCTATTTCCTTGTGGGATGGGGTCTTTGAGTGTGGTATATAGGGTTTTCAGTTTATTTTTAGTGGATAGACCTAGATTTAGGTTGGGAAATGTACTTCTGAGGGATTTTGGGATTTTTTCAGAGAGGTTAGGGATGTACGGAAGGGATCTGAATAGGGGGGCGACACTATCTTGCGAGGTGGGTTTAGGATTTTTAATTGAATTTATGCGGGAGGTGAACCTCACCTCCCTCCAGGTGGTGATCCAGGCATAGATAAACAAGCATTACCTGATATAAAGCCAGCTCGGTATTAACTGCATAGGACAGGATCTTCTTTACAACTGTATCTTCTTCTAAACTGAACTGTAGAGATGAGACATGAGACTGACGCTTCCTTTAACAGACTTCAGCTGTATGTGTCTGTATCTTCCATTACAACTTAACAGACTGAACTGCTTTCAATAGACTGACTCCTGAGACTGGAGCCACCTTTTCACAGACTGGCTTGTAACAGACTCAACTAGAGCTGCATAAGGAATGGCGTCGTTTCTTTTAAACTGCACTATATGTGACTGTATCTTCCTTTTAACTCAACAGACTGAACTGCTTTCAATAGACTGACATATGAGACTGGAGCCACCTTTTCACAGACTGGCTTGTAACAGACTCTTGTAACAGACTGAACTAAATTTTTATGGCGGGAGCGTCATACCGGTATCCAATGCTAACTGTATCCACTGCTAGACCAATATTACAAGTAATATTTGTTTATCCCAATGAATTTAACATATCAATGAGCTTTTTGAATTTTCAGAATTTTCTGTGTACATTTTAAATCTTTTAAATATGTAATGGAAAATATCATTACAATATATATATATATATATATATATATATATATATATATATATATATATATATATATATATATACACAAATTTTAACCACCATTATTTTCGGTCTCTAGGGGTTCTGAAACGCGAAATTTTCTAGTCGACACTTCTGGATTGTTTCATGAGATCAACCTTACAAGCGGGGTTGCTCCCTATGGGGGAGGGAGGAACTGCGCTAAAACTAAAAAATAAATAAAAAATATGATAAATTATACCTTCCTTTATATCCAGCTATTTTAAGGCACAAATCAAGGAAAATGAAGGGTAGGAGCTGTCTATACAAAAATGCAAAGTAGTATTTGTAGGGGTTGGTCGTCCAGGTACAGTCCATGGCCCAGATCTTTCTCCCAATAGGATACTCATGGTCCAATCGTTTCACAGTCAATTCCAAATCGTTGTGGGTTATTGGACAAATAGCAGCCATCCCGCAGTTGTATACATCCAGGCCTCTCCCTCTACAAACATAGTGAAAGTGTCTTCAAAGCCTTCATTACAGGTAACATCAGGATGCACGTCAAATTAACTTAATTGAAGGGCTCAGTGCCAAAGATGACTAACCCACAATTAGAAATAACTGAGAAAACCGGATTTAAAGTTGGAAAGAATCTGAAAAAATTTGTGTTGGTGACAGAAATGATTTTAATTGGACACTTAAGGGTCTCCCGTGATCTAGTGCGCTGGATTCATAAGCGGGAGATGGTGGGTTCGATCCCCGCTGGCGCCAGAAATTTTCTCATCTCAGGGCTCGCTGAGAAAATACCTGGCTGCACCCTGGACATCGGCGCTAATGGCCAAGATTTATGTCGATTCGCCGTAAAAAAAATAAATAAAAAAATTTAAAAAAATGGACACTTACATCCTGACACCTGTAGCCTAGACGCTAAGTCAGCACCTTCTCAGCAGCTCCTCCCAACTCTAGTATACGTGGTTTGTCCGGAAAATATGTGTAAAAGTGGAATAATAACTTTATTTTACAAATATTTAGGTATTTCAATATGGTCTTGTCCAAAGTACTCCCCCTGAGACAAGATGCACTTCTGCCAACGCTGTTTCCTCTGCTGACACGATCGCTGAAAGTCTTCAGTTGTGAGGCTCTTCAAATGCCGTGTCGTTTCAGCCTTGATGGCTTCTACACCCCTCTAGTGCCACCCCCGGAGCACCATTTTGCATTTCGGGACCAGGAAGAAGTCTCAAGGTGATAAATCGGGGAATACGGCGGGTGTTCTGTTACGGTGATTGAGCTTTGAGCCAAAAACTCACACACACAACGAGAGACGTGTGAGCAGGTGCGTTGTCGTGATGGAGGATCCCTTGTGCCAAATCCGGTCAAACTCGGGTCACACGAGCTCTGAGGAGACTCAAAACTTCAACATAAAAATGCCCGTTCACAGTCTGGCCGGGAGGGACAAATTCCTGGTGAACAATGCCCTGAGAATCGAAGAAAACAATCAACATTGTTTTCACATCTTCTCGGCCTTCCCGAAACCTTTTCAACCACTTGTTGACGGTTGGTTCCTTCAGAGAATTGTCTCCGTAAACTTCTTGCAAACACTCAAAAATCTCACGACCATTCTTACCTAGCTTGATGTGCTGTTCCTTAATCAGACAGAGGTTCATGCCGACGGCAGGTGAAGAAGGGGTTCGCCAACCTTTCAACAAGCACACGTTAGTCCTACTTAACTCGCAGAGCGCTCCGGCTCGAACTGAGCATTGAGTGGATTGCATAGAGAGAGGAAATCACCGGGCGCCTCTCCACAACGCCTTGACAGGATGCCCCGAATTTTTTATACGTATTTTCCGGACAAACCACGTATAAGATCCCCTCCTTTCCCAAGATTATCATTATCCTTCCGTCTTTATGTCCGTATTGTTCTAAGCATCTTTGTATCACCAGATTCATGTTCTTACTGTTCTATTTGTAAATGTAAATTTTGAAAAATAAAGTTTTTTTAATGGCTACCGTACGTTGCAAGATC
This sequence comes from Gonocerus acuteangulatus, assembly GCA_946811695.1. Taxonomy (NCBI): domain Eukaryota; kingdom Metazoa; phylum Arthropoda; class Insecta; order Hemiptera; family Coreidae; genus Gonocerus; species Gonocerus acuteangulatus. Next base: position 108,983,293 of record OX328125.1, on the reverse strand, counting down.
TATCTGGCGCCCGAAAAACAGGGACCGGTGCTGTGAAAATTTTTACGTTCTTCAAAGCCTACCGTTCCAGAACCAACAAATCTGATTATCTTTGCAGCGCACGGGGGACGGACGACTTAAGGACATCATCAGGACAGCGTCAGGGAACTTCAGAAACAATTGAAGAATGTAGTAACGGCAAAATTCACTCTACTTTACTAACATACATGAACTTTTCCTCACATAGTGATGTTAAATTAATATCTTCAGAACCTGAAATATTATGGCTGACTTCTAAAGTCCACTGTGGGTTACAAAAAAACCTTCTACAAGTACCACTGTACTCTTCTCCATTTAAATATTATGCATTAATCTCTTATCCCGTACGGACTACACAAGTCTTCACAACACTCACCCCTTACATGACGGTTTTAGTTTCTCCTAACTCAACATATCATTCTGGAAATTGTACACTAATCTCACATAATTATTATTGTACTAATGTGAAACGTATTATTGACCCTTGTATCACTAGTTTGTTTTTAGGAACAACAGTAAATTGTACTACAACTACTATATCTTCTAAACCATTCATAGTGTATAATAATGTAGCCAATGTTTATGTATCATTTAATATTAGCAGGATTCATGTAAATAATAAGGTTGTATTTTTCCCTGAATCATCAATAATTTCTTTGAACACTACTGAACCCCTCCTTTCCTAAGATTATCATTATCCTTCCGTCTTTATGTCCGTATTGTTCTAAGCATCTTTGTATCACCAGATTCATGTTCTTACTGTTCTATTTGTAAATGTAAATTTCGAAAAATAAAGTTTTTTTTTAAAGTCTACTGTGCGTTGCAAGATCTATCTGACCAATTAAAATAAATTCTGTCACCAACACTAATGTTTTTCAGATTCTTCTTAACTTAAAATATGATTTTCTCGTGATGCAATTAAGTATAATATAATTTATTGTCTTTCATATTTATTTGGAGAAATACATAAAAAGTCAAAATATTGAAACGTCAAAAGTCTCTGCACACAGACAAATTATCAAAGATAAGGGGATTTATACAGATTGCATTCCTGTCCCTGACACTCCCAGCTAATCCTGACAAGTCAGTGCTAATTCTGGGCCAAACCAGTTATTGTTTCTTTTGAAATGGAATTTCCAACTATGATGCATGAACGAATTATAAATTTGCGAAGGTTGGGCTAGTTGTACAGAAACATAGGACTAACCATCAATAAAGGTTATTCTGAAGTGAGGTTCAGCCTAATATGGCATGAAAAACTGGGTTCTGTTGAAAATAGATACCGAATTGGCTGCACATGCTCATGACAAGAGGGCTTTTGTCATAAGTGTAGCCAAAGGATCGCACATCAGTGCTTCAAATTTAGCAGGTATGGTGTAGGCTGATTATAAGAAAGAAGTTTAAGGAAAAAAAAAAGACCTCTTGAGAAGGTACCTAATTGAGACAGGCTCATAGCCATAGTTGCAGAGCCCTTATAACAAAATAAATAATTGTGACAGTAGTATGGAGGTGGAGGTGTCTTGGTGTGGGGGTGCATTGTGCTCCAGGAGCTGGGAACTTACAATTTATAGATGGAGAAGTTGATCAGCACGTTTGTATAGAAATTTAAAAAAAAAATTGCAGCAAAGTTTAATCTCCAAAGGACATTTATTAACCAATAGGATAACTGCACGAAACATGCAGCATAAAGAGTTCAGGATTGGTTGCTCTACAACGCCCCACAGCAACTCAAAACACCTCCCCTGTCCCCGGAACTTAACCCGATCTGGGATGAGTTGGGTTGGCAGAAAGACAAATTTAAAATAAAGAATAAAAACTCTACCCACAGAAGAGTGGAGTGAAAATGACTACTAAAACAATAATAAAAAAAACAAAACTAGTTTATCAATGTAAAATAGATTGTGGGATGTGATTAGAAATAACAAAGCATATAGGGGTCTCCCGTGGTCTAGTGGCTAGCGCGCTAGATTCATAAGCGGGAGATGGTGGGTTCGATCCCCACCGGCGCCAGAAATTTTCTCATCTCAGGGCTCGCTGAGAAAATTCCTGCACCCTGGAGGCCGGCGCTAATGGCCAAGATTTGTCGATGCGCCGTTAAGTAGCAAACAGAGCTTGTAGTCATATTTTAGTAGCATTTGCATCATAGACTGATTGTCCCACATACAATGTAATATCCAACATATAGTACCTACTGTTAAGTTTTGTTAAAATGTTGCTTAGCACTATTTTGCCCCAACCCCTTCATTTGTTTTTGATAAAAAAAAAGGATACAGGCATAATTTAATAATTTTAACAATTATTTAGAATTCAATAATAAATTTTGTTCAAAATTACACGAATTTCATTTCCACGAACCTGTTCTTACATTTTTTTTGTACACTGGAAAGAATTGCTTGGGAGTGTGCAAGGACTTCTGTTAGTAAGTGCATATTCTCCCATTATAGTGGGCTTTTATTATCATAATAAAATTATTATTCTGCCTATAAAATATAAATTATATTAACTTTTCTATTACTTTGAACCACCCTGTGATAGAGTCTATTATAAATAAGATATAAATGATTCTAAATTGTTTATACAACTTGTTAGATTATCACGGTACTTTACTTTTTTCCCACCTAAACGTATTATCAATAATATTATAAATTTTTATTATATTTAAATCACTTCATTTTGGCGCCCAAATTAATTTCAGTTGAATTTGTATTAATATTGAAAAGACGTTTTCATGTTTAGGCGGGAAAAAGTAATGTGCTGCAATAATCTAAGGAGTTGTATAAGCAATTTAGAATTATATTTATCTTCTTGATTTTTGACTCTATCTCAGGGCGGTTCAAAGTAATCGAAAAGTTAATATAATTTATATTTTATGGGCAGAATAATAATTACGTATATGTAATTATAATAAATATTTATTATAATGGGAGACTACACAAATGCGTCTGTCCTTCTTGCTTCATGCGGCATGGTTCCGGTTCTTGGGAGAAATCAGCTGCTTTATCAAATCCACGTATTATATTTGATCTCATTCAAAATTCGATAAACACTCCGGTATGATTATTTATTTACTTCAACTTTCACAATTTACAATAAAATCAACTCTCAGCTATGTAACTCTGATATATCCAGAAACCTATATACGCCGAGCTCCTACCGCTAGGCCAACCAATCCAGAAGCGGACTCGGGCCTAGATGTTACACGCATGGTGCAGACCAACAGAGTAGACTGATATAGCGCCAAAAGGCTGGGACCTGCGCACTGTTGCCAATACCATCCAGATGAATTTTTATGCATTATATAAAAAATAAAATTTGGTGTTTTTACATCACACATTCCAACAAAACAGCGAGTCTTCTTCGCCAATATACAGGGTGTCCCCAAAATAAATGGCAAAACTTAGAGGATGCAGGATGAAAAAAGAAAGAAAAAAATCCTTTGGCATTTTTTTCGTTTTTACTTTGTTTCCGAGAAAATCGCAAAAAACTAAAACACAATTGTGAATAGGCAATCTTTCAAAATACCTATATAAAAATCATTAAAAGTATATGTTATATCTTCCACCCTCTCCACTTACCCTCCCACCTCTCCACTAACTCCTTTAATCCCCCCCCCACACTACAAAGAAATAGGAGTGAGTTTGCCTCTGCTTTTGTATGAGTATGTATGCCTGTTATGAAATAATAGGTCTCCATTTTTTGACCCCTGGACTTAACGCAGAGTCTTTCCACGCATTCCTGGATAATAAACTGTTCTTGTTTGTGGAGGAAGTCCTTTTGACATGAAGATTGGGAAGCTGGTTCCAAATCGACAGTTGTCCAGCCCACTTTGGGAGAGCCGTCCGAAATTGGTTGGACACTATCCTTGGCGTTTGATAGGACGTGGTGGGCCAGTAACTTGGCCGGCTCGATCTTCAGACCTTGATCACTTGGATTTCTTTGCATGGGGACACATTAAATATTTGATCTACCGGGAGCCCATTGGCTGAAGGGAGCACCTTATCCGCCGCATCAGATGGGCCCGGGAACATATTACAGCAGAGCAATGCACAAATTCCATCCAGTCTCTCAATGTGCAATGTGATACCTGTATTGCTGCAAGGGGCCAAACCTTTGAACAATTTTTAAATCGATTATTAGGAATTATTAGAAGACGAAATTGTTATTTTGTAATTATGTATGGGTCCAGTGTTAAATGTAAAATGTTTTAAGAATTTAAAATTTATTTTTATTAAGAATTGAAAGTTTTTTTGGTTTTGTGTTTTATGAATTTCCTCCGAAGAAAAGTAGCTATTCTAAATTATGTTGAACATGTAGCTTTACATGTTTTGGGGGGGGGGAGATAAAACATGTACGTTTAATGATCTTTATATAGGCATTATGAATGAACACCTATTCACAATTGTGTTTTAGTGTTTTTCTCGGACACAAAGCAAAAACGAGAAAAATGCCAAAGGACTTTTTTCATCCTGTATCGATTCCTGAAGTTTTGCCGTTTATTTTGGGGACACCCTGTATATATAAAACCCTAATATTTATTTTGATGGAATCTTACTTCTGAGCAGACGTCTTGCCAGCGATGATCTCAGCCCTGGTAACTAAGTCCACTGGTATAAGATCGTTGTGGCTATCTATCTCCGCCCTTAGAACACGCAAGACTCCACTGTAGACTCCTATGCATACAGCTGAAAATCCAATGATAGAATCTATCCAACCTTCTATGGGATCTTCTCGTACTGTTCCTATAACTGTGAATAAAAAGTAATTAAATAGCAAAAATATTAAATTAAAAATATATATATATATATATATAAAGACTGAATTAACAAATAGATATATCGACTCCGAATTAGCCACACAAAACTAACCCACGAATGTCTTATGATATGACTTAACTAACCAACTTGTGATATAGCAATAGAGACTTTACTGTAAAACACCTACTTATGGAATGCAGAAGACGACACAAACTAAATATTCCACATGAAATGAACGAATGTTGAGAGACAGCAGCCAGTACATAAACAAAATATTCTCCTACTTACACAACAAGAAACTATGCAATCTCATTTGAAGACATCTGCTGAATAACCAGTAGCTTTCAGGAATATTGCAGACATTTCCATAGCTCTGTTTAGAGGAATAAATGAATTAAATTTTTTATCACAATACTGGTTCATTAAACCATACAATTATTATATTTAAGGAGTGAAATCACTATAGTATCAATCACTTATTAATAAATAAATGAATAATAAATATTAAAAAGTTCACAAAATACGTACAGTTCATATCTTTTGGAAACCAAAATTTTAAATGAGGTTATTCGACTCCAAAATTTAAAGAAATGCATAATCTCTTTTTAAATGTTCAAAAGCTTCTAATGCATTTGGAGACAGAGGGAACGTACACTCAGCAAGAGGTCTTATTTTCTTGGAAAACTGGAATATAAATGAAGCATAATGAGAGAACATTCCCAGAGTCCTGCGTAATGAAGAAATGTCTTTTGGTGGTGGTAATTTCCATAAAGGTTCCAGTCACTCAGGATCTGGTCGTATAGTCTTGTTGGTTATCTGGTAGCATAGGAGATTTATGGTCTTTAACGAGAAATGACTCTTTTCTTTATTAATCGTGAGGTTATATTTTTCTGCTACTTTAAGAAAACGATTTAAATTTTGATTATGATGTTCCGGGTCCTTACTTCCGATTAAGATATGCATAAGTATCGGATAAATTTTCCAAGAGTATAATATCATCAATAACCCTTTGGAAGGCAGCGACTCCGTTTGTCACGGCCGAAAGGAATTCTCTTAAACTGATAAAGCTGACCACAAGCCTCAAAAGCAGTGTAAGCTTGTTCAGCCTCTGATATAGGAATTTGATGATAGGCGGACTTCAAATCGATTATACTGTATATGGAGTATTTTGCAACTTCCTGGACTACATCGTCTATTCTAGGGAGAGGATAAGCATCTACAAGGGTGAATCTATTGCTTGTTCTAGAATAGTCTACCACCATTCGTCGCTTATGATTTCCATTATCCACAACCAGAACCTCAGCTCTTCAGGGAGACTTACTTTTGCAGAGTATGTTGTCCTTTAATAGGCGAGTAACTTCCGAAGAAATACATTTTATATCTAACGCTGGAAATTGTCGATACTTTATTGCTACAGGTTTACAGCCGGGGGTAAGATTAGAAAATCACTAATATTCAGGGGTGCATTTTCCCCACCGAAGACCAACTCTTCCGTAGAGTGTCTCTTTAGAATATCATGCCCAATTATTGTATCAGAGCATAAATCTGGAAGAATAGACAAACGAACACTATTATATCGATGGCCGTGTACGTGTAAATCAACTATACATTGTCCATGTATAGCTGTGCGATGGGAGGTTGAAGCCATCATAACCTCACATTGTCCATGTATAGCTGTGCGATGGGAGGTTGAAGACATCATAACCTCACTATGGGAAGGAAGTACTGAGAGCTTTAGACGGTCCACCAGTTTCTCGCTGATGGAACTACTGGTGCTGCCTCTATCAATAAGAGCAGAACCAGGAGCTCCAAGGTTTTGTAATAATTGCTTTGTTTAAGCGAGAATTGTTCGGGAAAGTACTTCCAATAATATTAGCGAGCCAACCCATTTGGAATGGCCCAGAAAAAAATAATCTGGTTGCTTGAACATTTTAGAAAAAATTGATATTTTTAGCACCAATTACATATGGAATCAGTAGTTCAAAACAATTTTTAAAATATTCTTAGAATCAACCGTTTGAAAATAGCACCCATATTTGTTTCACCGTGCATGCTGATTTTTGAGTTTATAAGCTCTTACGGAAAATTCATTTTCTCAGGACTGGTAGTCATAGACTAATACATCTAACACCATTGTTTTCCGTACAGTCTGCTCTATCTTTTATGTCTTCTTCACTATTTGAATATTTTGAAGTCCAATGCCTGAAAACTGCCATTGGAAACAACTGTTTATATTTCTCAAAATGCCGTTTTTGAGGATAATTTTTGGCTTAGGGGGATTTTTATAAAAGTTGATTTTTGGCACGATGATAAACCTAGCTAAATATCTTGTATTAAAAGTACTCTTAACCTTGACATTTGTTACTTTACTTTTTAATAAATGTTTCAATTTTTGATAACTTTAGGCTTTAATATCTCTGGTGGGAGACTTGATAAAAATCGAATGTTTTTATATGTTATACTTTGTTGTAACATAAAACTACTGTAAAAATTTCCACTTGTATATTTGAGCACTTTCGTAGCTATGAATTTTTGAAAATGGTCCATTTTGCACCTATTTAGCAACGTATAAACTTGAATTATTCATTAAAATGTTATTATTCTTGGAATTTAGAAATGAAATTTTTACTCATAATAAGTCTTTTTAAGTTGGTTTAAAACTATCTAATCCATGTCCAGTACAACACATAATATTGTAGTTCTATTTATAATTAGAATCCTTATTTTGTGTATTGAAAAAATATTTAATATTATATATTATCAACACCTAGTTATAAAAAAAAATGTATGTAATAAGTGATTAAACAATTTTAAGAAAACCTATGTATTTAGGATTTCCAATATTGGAACTAGGATAAACACTTTTTTAAATGTGTATATATATATATATATATATATATATATATATATATATATATATATATATATATATAAGTTTTATATATATAACTTTATCCCCTGAGGAGGCACCAAAAGAAGGTGTGAAACATGTTGGGAGGTAATAAAGTTGGTGAAACGTTGTGGTGAAGTTTTTATTGTTTGACCTTCCGCCTACCAAGAAAATAAGAAGATTAAGAATAAGGTCAGTTGAAGAATAATTATATATATATATCAAAAGCATAGCTTACCTACAGCCGGACGCATGACTGCAATAGGTATGTGTTTGCTGTACTCCTTGACCACTTGTTCAGCGAGGGATTTACTCCAGGTATATGTATTCGGATGACCGCAAAGGAGTCTGAAAAAAAATGTAATAATTGTAAACAAAGAAAAATCATTATTCCCATATGCATACAACAAGAATGGAGGATAAGGAAAAATCAGAAACTAGATGAACTGATTAAAAACGAGAATATAGTATGCTTTATTAAGGCTTGAAGAATTAGCTGGCTAGGACACTTGGAAAGACTGCCCAACGATACAGCCATGAAAAAGATAATTAGGGAGGAATTTCCTGGAAAAAGAAAAAGAGGAAAGGCTGGAAAAGTGACGTAGAAGAGGATTTGAAGCAGATGGGAGTGGTGAATTGGAGGAAGATCACTCAGTCTAGAACTGTAGAGAGTCCAGAGCCCGCCAGTAAGTAAGTAAGTAACAGTAAAGAAGTTATTGCAGTTGTTTGTTGTGAACTATAAAACAAATTAGAAATTGAACAAAATTAAATTAAACAGATTAAATTTCACTTGTGAAATTCTGAATCCTGATGGCAAATAAAATTCAATGCAAGGTACTGTGCAATTTAAATTGTCTTGTTTTTAAAATAATTCTTGTTAGTGTGTTTCCTTCCTCCATCTATAGGAAGAAAACCTCCGGAACATCATCACTTCCTGACACCTGGAGTCTAGATGCCACCTCTTGGTATTTCCTCCAGCCTCAAGTAGTACGTAAGATCCCATCCTTTTCCAAATTCAGACTTGGTCTAGTCACTCCCTAGACAACCATGATTCTCCCTAGATTTAGTATTTTAGACTAAGTAGGCTTAAAACCTCCCATTGTAAATATCATAGTCCCTTCTAGCATGTAAGCGAAGAATAAGGTGTAGTCTAAAGTCCAGCCCAATCTGTTGAGCCTGGAGCTTCCTATGTAGTACATACTATGTACATATTAATAATTTTGGTAGGGGAAAAACAAAACAAAAAAAAATTCAGATCATTACTTCAAATCATTCATTTCGATCAAGTTTTTTTAATGTCTACCATGCGTTACAAGGTATATCTGGCACCCGGTACTGTGAAAAGAGGAGGACTTCAAGACAAGTTCAGGGGACTTGAAGACGTTGCAGCACTGAAGTAGACTTTAGTATATTAAAACACCTGAACATATGTTAATGGAAATTATATTATACATGTGCTTTATTTAGTTACCATCGTACTTGCTAGTAGTGTATGCCCCTGTGATTGTACTGTGCTAGTAGTGAATGATCGTGTGATTGTACTGTGCTAGTAGCGTATGATCCTGTGATTGTACTGTGCTAGTAGTGTATGACCCTGTGATTGTAATGTGCTAGTAGTGTATGACCCTGTGATTGTACTGTGCTAGTAGTATATGACCCTGTGATTGTACTGTGCTAGTAGTGTATGACCCTTTGATTGTACTGTGCTAGTAGCGTATGATCCTGTGATTGTACTGTGCTAGTAGTGTATGACCCTGTGATTGTAATGTGCTAGTAGTGTATGACCCTGTGATTGTACTGTGCTAGTAGTATATGGCCCTGTGATTGTACTGTGCTAGTAGTGTATGACCGTGTGATTGTACTGTGCTAGTAGTGTATGACCCTGTGATTGTACTGTGCTAGTAGTGTATGACCCTGTGATTGTACTGTGCTAGTAGTGTATGACCCTGTGATTGTACTGTGCTAGTAGTGTATGATCCTGTGATTGTACTGTGCTAGTAGTGCATGACCCTGTGATTGTACTGTGCTAGTAGTGTATGATCCTGTGATTGTACAGTGCTAGTAGTGTATGACCCTGTGATTGTGCAGTGCTAGTAGTGCATGACCCTGTGATTATACTGTGCTAGTAGCGTATGATCCTGTGATTGTACTGTGCTAGTAGTGTATGCCCCTGTGATTGTACTGTGCTAGTAGCGTATGATCCTGTGATTGTACTGTGCTAGTAGTGAATGATTCTGTGTTTGCACCGTGCTAGTAGTGAATTTTCCAGTGATTGTACTATGCTAGTAGTGTATGACCTTGTGATTGTACAGTGCTAATAGTGAATGTAAGACTGACTTCTCATGCAAGGCAAGCAGGACCGAAGACTGAGTCTCCTGCAATTTGAGTAGCGTCCTCCAATCTTGACAAGCCGGAAGTATCTCTTCGATAGATTCTTTCGGGGGTCTGTTGAAGTTGCAATAAGCAGTAGACATGTAGATGAAGGCCTGGAACCAGTTAACGTATAACCAACTAAATCTTCTATATTCGTCTGTGGCAGAAGGTCTGCCACAGACGAATATATTGGAAAATAGGGTCACTATCTTATAACTAAATCTCCATACTATTAGTAGTATGTTAAGAAAAACAGGAATATTCTTACCTTGAGGTTTTTCAAAGTGAGTGCTAAGTCCAACATTGTTTTGGTAGTTTTGACATTTTGTATCAAAGCATCGTTTAAACTTATGCTGAACTGCACGTCTGCTGCCACATGGAAAACAAGAGTGGTGTTCTCTCTTAGCTCCTGTAAGAACATATTGTTATAATTAAAAATATATATATATATTAAAAAATATTATCTATTAAGATTTGATGTGCAACGGCTGCTAAATGATTACTCTTATCTCAGGGGTTTGGGTTCGAATAAAGTAAATGAGAACAGAGATAATTCTTTGGTGCATAAATTTAAATGTAAACAAAAACTCTTCGATTAGTCACATCCATGCAGTTGGACAAACAAACATTACCTGGTTTAAAGCTGCAGACAGCATATGTTGGAATATCTGCTCTCAATTACTTCTGATGACGAACAAATAAATCTTCTTTCTTCAACTCAAAATTAGCCAATCACTGTATAAGACTATAGCATCATTAGAACTGCACGCGAGTAGAGCTTTATACCAACTGTAAGGGTGGGTTTATTAGCGAATTATTAGCTATCAACAAGGCTCTTAATATAGTAACTCCAAAAGATGGCAACATTAATATTTTTACAGACTCCCTATCAGCACTACTAGCTTTGAATAATCCATTTACCAAACATCCACTGACAATAGACATCTTAGAATCACTTGATCAGCTAAACCACCAAAACCAAAATGTTACATTTGTCTGGATCCCCAGTCATTGCGGCATAAAGGGCAATGAAGCAGTTGACGAGTTGGCTAAAAAGGCCATAGGAGAAGGAATTGAATACCCCAGGATACCTCAGGGTGATGTTCTGAACTATGTGAAGCATACAATTCTAGAAAAGTGGCAACAAACCTGAGACTCTGTAACTGATAATAAATTACGAATTATAAAAAAACAAGTAATACCTTGGCAAACATCAATTCGGCCAACTAAAAAAGAAGAACGCATCCTGACTCGCCTTAGGATCGGCCATACAAGATTATCCCACTCATATCTAATGTCCCAAGGCCCCCCTCCAATTTGTGAAAAATGTAACCAAATCATCACCGTTCACCACCTGTTTATTAATTGTAAAATCTATGAGAAACACAGAAGAGAAGCCCAGCTATCTGATAGAATTGATGAAATATTAGCGGATCATCACAAACAGATCAATAAGCTATTCGAATTTTTAACATCAAGTGAACTAATAAATAATATCTAAAAATATAAATTAAATATAAATACATAATCAAATATGTGACACTATAACAAATATCATAATCTAAATATTTAAATCACCTCAAAAATATCGTAAACAAGGAAACATTAAAATTAAAATCATCCGAAATAATAACCTTCAAATAAAATTATAATTCCATTCCCCCACTCTTTCTGGTTAATTTCGCGGAACGCCAATAGAATCAATTAAACAAATACACATCTATAATCTTGTGTTTATTGACCCCATAGTGGTTGACGACACATAAACAAATAAATAAATAAATAAAAAAAGGGTGGGTTTACACTTCCTAGTTATTGCAGGAAATTTATATCAGACAGAAATTGCACTAGTGTAAACCATGAGCAATTTATGTCTGAGATATATATTTCTATCACGAACTATAAGTGTCGACACTTCTATACCACCAGGTGTAAACACAGATTTTTACGAGAAGAATTTAATTTCAGAGATAAATATCTTGGCTACTAGCTGTATTGTCGACACTTCTACACCAACAGATGTAAACACTGATTATTTGTGCTTTTGGTGAATTTATCGCAAATTAGTAAAAATCCAGAACTGTCCTATACATATCCATGACATAAATGTCTAGCTATTTCTGTCAGTATGTAAACCTTCAAGAGAATATCTATCCGACACCTGACATACATTTCCTGCGAGAAGTGTCAGATGTAAACGCACCCTAAGGGTGAAATTTGCGATAAATTCACCAAAAGCACAAATAATCAGTGTTACATCTGTTGGTATAGAAGTGTCGACAATACAGCTAGTAGCCAAGATATTTATCTCTGAAATTAAATTCTTCTCGTAAAAATCTGTGTTTACACCTGGTGGTATAGAAGTGTCGACACTTATAGTTCGTGATAGAAATATAGGTACTTACGTATTAGCGTCAAAGCAGGTTAAAGAGGCGGGTCTCTTTCAGAGATCTGGATTATGGATAACGCATTTCTATTGGTCAATCACTATCAGAGATATCATCTGTTGTCTTTATAGTAGCCATCTTGTTCCCTTTGTCTTTTTAATGCAATTCATTTGTGCTTTATTTACCCACGCAATTGTTGTTGTTTTTTTTGTAACGCGATTTCAGTTTCTGTGCGAGATAGCGACATCGGAATAGCTAGGATGAAAGCTACTTTTTCGAAGCGATGCCAAATTGTTTATCAGTCCATTATCCAGCGAAAAACCATCCTTGATCTATATTATCAACGAGTTGGATTGACTAGAGTTTAGATATAATCTTGAGCGAGCGTAGCGAGCGGAAACGCATAGCAATTATGCTATTAATATAAGTGCTACGCGTTTTCGCTAGCTAAAGGTTATATCAAAACTCTAGTTAACCTAAATCGTTGATAATCCCGTCGCCATATTGGCGAAATCTGATTTGACTCCTTGATCCAGATCTCTGACACGGTGTAGATCCAGTTCTCTGAGACCCGGCTCTTTAACCTGCTTTGACGCTAATACGTAAGTACCGAAATATATATCTCAGACATAAATTGCTCATGGTTTACACTAGTCGCAATTTCTGTCTGATATAAATTTCCTGCAATAACTAGCAAGTGTAAACCCACCCTAACCAACTGGATCTCGATTAAGACTGCACTAGACAAGAGCTTCCTACTAACTGAATCCGACTAGGTCTCAATTGTAACTGAACAAGTTTTTGGCGGGAGTGTCCAACCCGTAACCAGTGCTACCTGTATAAGCTGCTACATTATAACAGAATAATATTTGCCTATCCCCGCAATGATTATAACATACTAGCTGGATACACGTGCTTCGTCACGGCAGATAAGTAGTTATTTTATTGCGTTAAATAATGTTTCATTAAAATTACCCTATAAGCGGGGTTCCTCCCTATGGGGGAGGGAGGAACCGCGCTAAAAACGTTATTCAGCAACTATTTATCCAATTTTCTCGAAATCAGTAAAAGCTATCGCCTTAAAAATGGTTTCATTCGTTTTCCTAGGCCAAGAAGCCTATAAAACGAGTACTTGCATGCATATGAAGTAAGCGTTACGATTTTTTTGCGTGAATTTCGCCCCAAACGGGCGGGGGGCCGGAAAACCGCTAACAGACATATATATATATATATATATACATATATATATATATACATATACATATATATATATATATACATATATATATATATATATATATATATATAAATAAATATATATATATATATAAATAAATAAATATATTCATATATATATATATATATATATATATATATATATATATATATATATATATATACTAACTGGACACGGATCTTTAAACACATACTTACGCAAGCTAAAGATAACTAACAGCTCGGCATGCCCTTGCGACAACACAACACCACAAACAACACAGCACCTTATATACAAATGTAAGTTACTCATAGAAGAGAGAAAAACAATTCAAAAGAATATAAAAAACTGGCCCATTACAGAAAAAGAGCTGTTTAATAAACACTATTCAAGCTTCAGAGATTTTTGTAAGAGAGCATGCCTTACTCTAAAGACGATCGATGCCTCTAAAGACAATTGAAATAATAAAAAATGTAAACAAACAAATTATGTAAATATATAAAATTATATTTATTTGATGTATATTTATTTTCTAATTATTTAAATTTAGTTATTAATTATTTAATGTTAAATCATTAATGTAATATATCTAAGAACATTTGATGACAAAATTTTATAAAATACATGTGATATACATTATGTATTGGAACGTGTAGCACAAAATAAACGGCCTCTTTGCAGGGTTACTGCAGAGAGGAAACTAATAAAAAAAAAAATATATATATATATATATCCAAATTTGAACCACCGTTATTTTCGGTCTCTGGGGGTTCTGAAACGCAAAATTTTCTTGTCGGCACTTCTGGATTGTTTCATGAGATCAACCTTATAAGCGGGGTTCCTCCCTATGAAGGGAGGGAGGAACCGCGCTAAAAAGACATCAGTGAGGACAGAGTGAAAAAAAATCTGTATTGCGAACGTTTTGATATGCTCTTTAGTGGTCTTCTTCAACAAAACTCTTGCAGCAGGTTGAGTTCTTTGTTCTATGCCCGCTGAAAGATGACCCTGCTCCACCATGGATGTTTATGAGCTAAAGGTCTTGATACGGGGAGTGTCATGTTCTAGGTCAATTTCCCCGTGGGAAATAGCTCGAATCATGGATATGTCTAAAGGGGGCATTGGGACATTGTCAAACATTTTGTTTGAAGAACCTTGCTACATAGCAGTGTTGGGCAAAAATCATTCAGAATAATGAATAATGAATAAATTTGATATTTCATTCTGAATAATGAATAATTTTTCATTCATTATTCAGTGAATCAATGAATAACGTAAATTTTTATTTTTATTCATTATTGAATAACAATGATTTATTGAATGAAAATTTTTATTGATTGAAAATGATTTTATTGAATAAAAGTAATTTATTGAATGAAAATTTTTATTGAATACAAATGATTCATTTGAATGAAAATTTTTATTGAATAAAAATGATTTATTTGAATGAAAATTTTTATTGAATAAAAATGATTTATTTGATTGAAATTTTTCGTTAAGTACATCACATTTTTTCTTTCTTTTAATGAAAACTATACATAAGAGTGACATTGTTTATATATATATATATATATATATATATATATATATATATATATATATATAAATCACGTGTCTGTCTGTTTGTTCCTTGTACAAATCCACACCGTATGACCGATTTTTACCAAACTTGGAATACTGGAAGGTCTTCATACGGGAAGTCTCGTAGGCTAAATCAAAATCGTCTACCAGCTGTCTGTCTGTATGTTTATTCCTTCTACAAATCCACACCGTTTGACCGATTTTGACCAATCTTGGTACACTGGCAGGTTTCGATACGGGGAGTATCATAGGCTAAGTCAAAAAAATCTACCAGCTGTCTGTATGTATGTTTGTTCCTTATACAAATCCACACCTTTTGACCGATTTTGACCAAACTCGGAACATAGGTAGGTCTTGATAGGGGGATTGGCATAGGTTAGGTCAAAAACGTCTATCAGCTGTCTGTCTGAATGTTTGCTCCTAATATAAATCCACACAGTTTGACCGATTTTGACCAAACTTGGCGCAGGTCGTGATCCGGGGGTGTTACAGGAAACGTGAAAATTGTCTAGGACTCACAGTTCGGAGGTCACAGGTTCGCAACTGTAAACCCGAACAGTTACAGATTTGTGTTATTAGATTTTAATATTACTTACTTGGTTTGTAACGTTGCTGCCATGAAAATTAAATGATAATGATAGGCTTATAATAGCCATTATTTAAAAAAAAAAGTTATAATGCCTAATTATGTTTTACTATCACACGAGAACTAATTATTCAAATAAGCTTTCAAGGTCGCTCACTTTTCAAAATGTTCATAACTGAGCTTATGTGCTTTGGGAGTATTTGTCTTGCTATCGAATGAAAACAGTCTTTCAACTGGCGCAGATATTTAAAATTATTTAACATACTCTTCTTCCTGATTTTCAAAAAATTGCAAACTTGGACTTCTGCTTTCGTAAGAGAATCGTCGCTTGTTACGGTATCGACATTTCCAAAATAAAAAAAAAATCATTAACTTTAGATAGGCGAGCTGTAGGTGTCACCTCCATTAGTGCATTTACCTCTTCTAAAACTTTTTATTTAAAAAATCCAAAAATTTCATCAAGTTTCAATTCCGCATGGATATCACTCAACATAAATGATATTCTATCAAATGAATGGGAATTTCGAAATGGGCGGCAGGCCAGGGCTGCTGACTGCCTTTAAAAATTGTTGTCTATCCAGCGAGCAGTCACGCCAAAAAAAAACAAAAAACGTCTGCGCTTAGCAGACCAGATGTCTGCAGTAGTACACACATACTTACACTTTCGTTTTACGTACACCATTTTGACATAGCCTAAGACATTCCCCAGATCAATACCTACCTCTGTCCCAAGTTTAGTCAAAAACGGTCAAACGATGTGGAATTGTATACGAGATAAACATACAGACAGACAGCTGGTAGACGTTTTTTAAATAGCCTACGACACTACCCATATCATGATCTATCTGTGTGCCGAGTTTGGTCAAAATCGGTCAAACGGTGTGGAGTTGTATAAGGAACAAACATACAGACAGGCAGCTGGCAGACGTTTTTTCTTAGCCTATGACAATTCCCCTATCAAGATCTCCCTGTGTACCGAGTTTGGTCAAAATCGGACGAAGTGTGTGGATTTTTATAATGAGCAAACATACAGACAGACAGCTGGTAGACATTTTTGAAATAGCCCACGACAATTCGTGGATCAAGACCTACCTGTGTGCCGAGTTTGGCCAAAATCGGTCAAACGGTCTGGTTTTGTATAAAGAACAAACAGACACGTGGTTTATATATATATATATATATATATATATATATATATATATATATATATACACACACACACATAAAACAAATAAAAAAAAAAAATCAGTCAATGAATTACTGAATAAATGAATGAATTCTTATTCAATAAAAATTTATTGAATAATGATCCAACCCTGTTATTCATAGAATAAATAATTATTCAGTGTATGAATAACGTAATCAATGAATAAATTATTATTCAATAAAAATTTATTTGAATGATCATTGAATAAAAACATTATTGAATAATGCCCAACTCTGCTACATAGCGAGAAGCCAATGGAAGCTAACGGAATTTATATTATATTAAAATATTGTCATTACAGCATTGTTCCTTTTACTGAATTTATAACTCAGGAAGTTACACTTAGTATATTCCTACCATAACAAAAATACACGCAGACACACATGTGTACATATATATATATATATATATATATATATATATATATATATATATATATATATATACACACACCACCACCACAATATATATTCACCATATATATTCACAAGAACCTTTTTAAATTCAAAATAGCCATTGAGAGCTTGAAAAGCCCGCGCAAACTATAATTCCTAATTTCTGATAGCATCGTGTTATATATGATCTAAATTTGTAATATTTCTGGACCGTACTGACATACAAGAGGTACAGATTAAATGTACATTCAAGCAAACTATAAATTACAAGGTAATAACTATTACCTAAATAGATTGTAAACCGACAAGATACGGAATGTGGTGGGAGAAAGTATCGGCTTTTTCCCGCTAAAAGCTTTTCTACGGCGTCTTCTCGAATACTTCGGATAGTGACTGATTGCTTGTCTTATATATGAATGATTTTATAGTCTGGTTTAAACAAGAGTATTTATAGTGAAGACGTGTCCTGCTGAAGAAGCAACTATTGGTGAAATTACTGAAGTGAAGAATAATTTTGTTTTTTTTAGAAGACTCTACTCAATAAAAGAGTTACTTCTTGTGGATTTGTATTGATTTATTTATTATTTGTTTGATGATATATTTAGATTGATGCTTCTATGTCAGGACTGTTTGGGAATACATAATTGGTTTCTTTTTTCACTCGGAACCGTTAATACCCTGAGATTAAGATACTCATTAGTATCAATGACCAAATAAATTAGTTCACATTAAAATAAATATTAATCAGTATAATTTTAAAATTAATAATTAAGTAGCAAATTAATTTATCATTATAATATAATTATCATTACATTAAACGGCGACCCAACGTGGCGCGTTCTTTAATAAAAATTATCTTAATTATTTTTCTCACAATACATAAATATGTTCATATTAAATGGCGCCCAACGTGGGGCGTTCGTTAATAAAAATTATCTTAATTATTTTTTTCACAATACATAAATATCTTTATATTAAATGGCGCCCAACGTGGGGCATTCTTTAATAAAAATTACCTTAATTATTTTTCTCACAATACATAAATATCTTTATTATATGTATATATATATTGAGATATATATAACACGTAACCTTCTTGTGCTCGTTGGATATTCCGAGATCTTCTCTGCTCAACTCTCCAGGAATAAGACGGACTTTATTCAGATTTTCAGGTCTAGTGGACTTCAGTTTATCGAACAGCTGAAAACAATCAAACATAATCAAGTTTCATACAAAACATAATATTTTAAACTTATTTTCTATAATAATGAAGTAAGGAACCATAGATTATACACTAAATATTTTATTTCAGGTATATTTTGATTTTTCTAAACAGGAAGCTTTAAAACTGCTTAGCACGTTTCCTTCCTTTCTCCATAGTACAAACGTTTGGAATATTTTGAGGACATTAGGCGCTATGCGTCCACTTCTATTTCAATTAATAATCAAGAGCGAGAGATTAATTTGAGTCATATACGATTTTGCTATAAATGTTTCATGACTTCTTGATGCATTTTCAGGTGCAAGTAAAATAATAAATTACTTCCTGAAAATGCGGGAAACTTCTACTGGCAGTGTCTGCGAAATCTTACTCTATTCCTTCTTATTCTCAGCTATGAGATTCATAGAGAACCTCTTTCAACGAGTCCCATAATCAATCCTTCATCCGCTCCGCCATTTCTAATGTTTATTCTATATTATCCATCTATGATGATGAAGCTTGTTACCGGTAATGATGTGATCTGAGCCCACCTCTCTTCGATAGACTTGCCTTTCTTGCTTCGTATGATCATATAGATAGTGTCTAGATCCGGACAGCTTCGGAGCAGTTTCTCTATCAGAACCTTTCCCATGAAGCCGCTACCACCGGTCACCAGGATTTTCTGTCCGGCGTAGAATTCTGATATAGACTCCACCATTTCTATGATGATCTACAAAGTTAAAACAAACAAATAAATTAAAAGATTTATTATGTTCTAGCGAGGTTCCTCCCTCCCTCCATAGGGAGGAACCCCACTTATAAGGTTGATCTCATGACGCAATCCGGAAGTGTAGACTAGAAAATGTTACGTTTCAGAACACCTAGAGAACGAAAATAACGTTGGCTCAAATTTCTGTATATATATTTGTCCGTTCGCGCTGTAGCTGCTCCTAAAATGGACCGATTTTGATGAAATTTGGTACAAAAATCTTTCGTCTAATTTGAAAGGTCAAGCTCGTTAACCAGCGAAATACGTCCACCGGAAGATGGTTTTTGGTGCGAAATCCCGAAGAGCGAGAAAAATCGCTTAAAACATATGCTTGCAATTACTCGTTTTAATGGCTTCTTGGCGCTAAGATGACGTAGTTTCGACTAGTCGGACTTTTTATTTTGATTGTTGAATGTTAATTTATAAATTGCAACGAGGGGGGGGTATGTACATGGTTCCAGCCAGGATTGGTGTGAGGCCTTTCTTAAAACGAATACTGTATGTATGTTGGCATACCTGTTGGTGGAGACCGTTGTCACTGGTATCGGTTTTGACTTAATTATGTCATTATGAAGCAACTCTTGAGTTAGTATTCGAATCACGGAAGTACTATATCAACAGTGGCTTGATAATGACGTACTTACGTCGAAAGCGCTCGCCCACAGTACTCGCACCGATGCCATTGACGACGGTCTCCACCAACAGGTATGACAACAGTATACTTACTGGTGGAACTAACCTTTTAGATTAATTACTGTATGTATGGTTTGCGGGGAACTTCACAGACTTCAATAAATAGACTGTCTACCGCAACATCAGAATTACCTATATGAGGAGAAACACCTGATTTGCTAACACATGGTTACTATTGCAATTTTATTTAATTTAATAAACAAGGGAAACAAAAAACAAAAATATGGCGATACAGAGTTGTTCTAAATTTGATTAGGTTTCATTTAAAGAAAACAATGTATTGAAATCGGTTACGATTTAAAGGCTGTTGCCTTTTTTGATACACGAAATGTCGCACAGTGGTACAGATAGCATTTTTTTACTTGGAATTATCAATTTTAGCTTTACTAATACTTTAATATTTAATTATATTATTAATTAAATAATATAGTTTATTTGTTATTATTATTTATTGTTCTTATTTACTATTAATTAATACTATTATATTATTTTTTAATACTAAATTTACAGATTTTTTTTACCACGTTCTATAGTTTACTTATTTTAAAATTATATTTATAAATTCGCGGTTAAACCAAGTCCTATTTATCATTTGAAATGTGAATACGTTGCGATAACAGGATTTCTATCTCTGCTCTACTGCCTTTGCAAAATGTATTTATTTTTTACACAAGATGTCTACAACTGTTTGCGGTGATCAAAATGCCAAGAGGGAATTTTCCAATTCCTGGACAGCCGCATCTCTTGATAAATGTTTAAATTTCAATCATAAGTTGAATGCAAATGAAAATTTCACCACATTTAAAATTTTTTTTTGATCAGTTACGCACCTGATTCTTTCAGGATAACGTTTTATGCATTTTTTACTTTTTGAAAATGAATATTTAAATAAGAAAAACGCCGAGTAGAGATTTTAAAACATATTTAGATCTATTCAATTAGTAAAATATCTTATTTACCTTATGCTGACATAATGGTCAAAGTATAAATGAAAAGAAAAGTTTAGTCACCACGTCAAAATATCGCAAACTAGTGTATAGTCTTGAGTTAAACAGTTTTGAAGCATTCAAAAATCGCAGGCTCGCTTTAATGTAAATATTCAAGGCCCCAATTTTGAGAACATAATCTAGAAAGACTTCTTGTTACATTCTAATAGGTTTTACATCATTCTGTCGATATAAAATATTTAATTTTTTTCGCGGTAAAAGTGCAACCTGGCCCACTGTGTGTCGTTTCGCCCCACTGTGTGTCGTTTCGCCCCACTGTGTGTCGCCCATATAAGCTAATGTTTTAAACAATTTTGTAGAGCAACTCCGATTGAGTTTAATTTTCAGCGATAGTCTTACTGAAAACATTCTCTATGCACACATATGTAGCTGTTTAGGAAGCTTGACGACCCGGAAATACAGCATGTGATGATTGCAGGTTAAGAGAAAAAAATGTATCAAGCTTTTACTCTGGTAGGAAAAAAATAATGATTTAATGACATCATATAAAGCAATGTTATATATATATATATATATATATATATATATATATATATATATATATATATATATATATATAAAGCAATGTTTCCTCTAATAACTTGAAGGAACAGGGGTGAACTGATACTATGTTGTATCTTGCAAGACAAAGAGATTAATACAGAACTTCTCAACAATGTAAGCGCAAGTATGGAATTGCATTCAATGTACCAATTGAAGGGCTCAGTGCCAAAAGTGACTAACCCACATTTTTAACAAATTTGAGTTATTGACTTTTCCTGATAGAGAATTTTAAGTTTTATAATTGATAGAAATGCCCAGACTTTACACCTCATTGATTAGTACTGACTTCTGTTAGTTTGTTTTGGAACTTACTGCAAAGCTAAATCTTATGAGAGGCAGACTTGACGAACCTTAACTATAAACTTTTTATTATTATGGTATATTCGTAAGAATTTTATGTATCTAATGAATAAAGACCAATTAAAATCGTTTCTGTCATCAACACTAATTTCTTCCAAAGTCTTCTAAACTTTAACCTTAATTTTCTCAGTTTGTTCCGATTGTGGGTTAGTCACCTTTGGCACTGAGCCCATCAATTGTGTTAGAAATAATATTTCTAAAATTTTATAATTCATAAATTCTCGATTTGCAAACAATGACTGTTTGGAAAAAGTCATTCGGAATAATGAATAATCAAGTGTTTTGAGTGCCTTATAGGGCAATTAGTACATTTTTGAGCTGTATTTTTAGGATGGTGTTTCCGGAAAACTACCTGGCATTCATAGCATTAATTTTGGATGAAGAAGAGAAAAAATGACAAGAAAGGAGAGGAAAGAAAATAGCTTCACTAGGCTTTGTAAAAAGTCCGACTCGCAGCGTCATCTTTGGAAAGCTTGAAATAGAAACAATTATTATTTTGGCAGCCCCCCCTTATATACATCCATGCCCATAGCAGTGATCTGAGAGTTGCTGTCTTAAACCAAGAGCATCCTAATATCTATATCAGAGATTTTGGAGAACCTTTCAGAACAAAGAGCGACTACAGATCCATAGCTGTGGCCGTCGAGTAGCTGTCATAAACCAAGAGCATCCTAATATCTATATCTGTGATTTTGGAGTACCTATCAGAACAAACAGCGACTCCAGATCCATAACTGTGATTTTAGAGTAGCTGTCAAAAACCAAGAGCATCCTAATATCTATATCAGTGATTTTGGATTAGTTGTCATAACAAAAAGCAGTTTCAGACCAGAATATCCGCCACGACCAATAACTGCTCCAGATTCAGAAGAGTGACCTGGGACAACCAGTTACTTACCTGGCAGAGTAACTGCGATGCAATTACCGGCCTATGAATATCTTCGAAACAATTGACCTTCGTCAATTCGGGTACTCACACCACGAGGACTATGACGTTTCCTATTTGTGTTAATTGCTTATTCATTCTCTTTGTATGCAAAACCCCGAATTCTTGATTATTGGAATTTTAAACTTGCCAATATAATTCGTTGAATTCATTGCGAATGTAAACTTTTGCTCTGGTGATTTGATGTTGACCAGTGATCACTTGCTCGTCGTGTTGAGACCAACAGTTTATCCATCGAGTATCAAACTATTACTGAAAACATTAATTATTATAAATTCAAAAGGTATGTAAAAATAGCCTTCTTATTTCTTTTCTCCGGAGGTAAAGGACACCATGTCCATTTTTTTAATTAAATTTACTTAACAACATGTTCTTATTTTGGATTTTTCGATCCATATAATGGTATAAGACACTACGACCTGTTCCCATAAATAACGAAGATAGAACAGTCAAAAATAAAATCATGTACGTTTTAATTTGAGGTAAACAAACCATGTGGACTTGTGATTTTGTTCTATTATGACCAATACTTGCAATTACTTATCAATGCCAATAACAATGTAAAACATTTTTTTAAACCTATTTCTATAAGTAACAAGAAAACAAATTTTAATTGTTCAAAGTTATGGGAAATTTGCTCTCCTGAATAAATAAAAAAGTCCGTCACGCAGGAGCTGCATAACTAAGCACTTTCCTCAGAATTTGGGTTGTGTAGACTGGTTTCCAGAACAATTTGCTTAAAATATCCTACATAAATAAAATAAAAAACATGAATAGTTCTCTTTTAACTTTGTAATGAGTAACTGTTCAATTATTAATTTGCTTCGCAGGAACAGGATACAGGCCCTCTAGTGGGAGATACCGCTCCTCCTTGCGAACCTACGTCTGTCGGGCTATTCTATTGAAATATATTACAAAGTAAACCCCCATTTCCGATTGACCGATTTAGCTCATTTTTACAACACTTTTTTCCCATGAGTTACCCATGGCGTATACCGCGTTTCGTTACAATACAGCGGAAATTACGACCGGTATGAGTATATTAGTAATTTGGGTCCGGAGTAACCCCCCCCCCTCCTAATGAACCGATTTAGTTTATTTTTACAAGACATTTGTACCTGTAGATTACCACTACAAATACCGAGTTTCGTCGAAATATAAGAAAAATCACGGCTGGTAGTGGCGAATTGGTATTGTGGGTCCGAAGTAAACCTCCCCTCCTAATGAACCGATTTAGTTTATTTTTACATCTCACTTTTCTCTCTAGATTACCACTACGAATACCAAGTTTCGTTGAAATATAACAAATATTACGGCTGGCAAGGTCAAATTAGTGTTTTGGGTTCGAAGTAAACCCCCCCTTCCGGTGGACCGATTTTGGTGGTTAACGAACTCGTTCAATCGTTTGCTAATTGAACGCTATATACCACGTTTCGTGAAGAAAAAACAAAAACTCTGGCCGCTATCGTGTTAACACACACACACACACACACACATACATATATATATATATATATATATATATATATATATATATATATATATATATATATATATATATATATTGATATATATATAAATTTTAACGGGGGTCATTTTCGGTGTCTACTAGGTAGGATCGATAAAGATTTGAAGAAATTTTTCAAAAATTCCGTCATGAGAGCAACCTCAATAGCTACTTTCCTTCGGAGGAAAGTGCTAAAATATGTGACATGATGTCCTTTTCCTGCGGAACAGAATTAAATTTTAAAAAAATGTCCGCCTCGCAGGAACTGCATCATCTTAGCGCGGTTCCCTTTATATGCCTAGTGTAATTTTGAAGACATATAATAGAAACAGTTATTACTTTGTTTAGATCCATCGTGAAATACCGTAAATATTCCAGTGAAATAACAAAGTTAAAGAAGATTGCCGGCAAAACACAGGAAACAATATCCTAAGCGAAAATTACTCCTTCCACTGTCCTAACAACCTTTCCTCTAGGAAGACACTAATGCAGATATGTTTCTAATTTACATAACCGTCTTTACTAAAATATTCATTTTAATTCATTTATTTATGAGCACGCGCAACTAAGGTGATGTGCTCGAAACAATTATACAGATACACTTCCAGTTGTACTTAAACAAATACATTGTAAACTCTTTAGTATAACAGATAAAATACATTGGAACAAGTTAAGTTCATGTAGTTACAAATAAGGCCTGTTTACAATTTCTTCGTGAATGTAGGTGTGAAATAAGAAGTTGTTTAGCACTGTTGTCGATACTGTGAATAAGAGAAATGAACAAAGAAGAAGATTTTGTAATGAACAAAATTACTAAACAACGTAAGAATCGGGAAAACGAGAAAGGGAAAAATGTATTAGTTACAGAAAAAGTGAATAAATAAGTAGAGACAAAAAATTAATAAAAAATAAATAAATAAATAACAAATAATAATAATAAAAAAAAAAGTCCGACTCGCAGGAACTGCAGCATCTTAGCGCGGTTCCGTTCATGTCCCTTGTGCCATTTGATAAGCTTAGAAAAGAAATAAACTTATTTTTTTTTTTATATATCTGGTGAAAATTGTCAATTTCCTCTCGAACATCTCGAATAAAAGTGATATTAAGGCGTCAGGGAAACCGACAGTAGCTAATTTTTACACAGAAGCGGAAATTACAGAATCTTGCTCATTCTAAAGCAAAGCTCTATAAATCAATACAAAATATGCCTAATAAAGCCTTTCTAGAGGATACAGAAGCATGGGCGTATAAGGGGGGGGGCTGAGGGGGCTGCAGCCCCTCCCGAAATTTTGAATTGATGATAAAAACTTCTCGTAAAACCCTTAAAAATAAATTAAATAAGATAGTTCATAAAACGTATTTTATTTTACGTGTAATAGCGTTTTAGTTGCCTAAAACTATTCCAAGCTCTAAATATTTAGTATTCCATACCCTGGAAATGGTCTCAGCCCCCCCCCCCGAAATTGTTTTTATATACGCCCATGTACAGAAGGATCAAGAAGAAGTACAAAAGTTGAGTAGAATACCCTGCCTAATATAGCCTATATAGAATAATATGCCGAATAAAACCTATCTAGTAAATACACAAGGACAAATAAAAGTCTTGACGAATAACAAGTCAAGAAAAAAAACTTTATTTAACAAAATAAAACAAAGTTTAGTTGCCCAACTACAATAGAATAATATACCTAATTAAGTCTATGGAGTAGACACAAATGGACCAAAAACAAGTCTTGTGGAATATTGTTTTTTTTCTAATTAAATACTTTTTATCAATATTTAGTATATAACCTTTGTTGAAAACTATTGATTGCTAATTGATGAATCGGTTTACAACTAAGTAGTCTTTATGAATATTTAGTATATAACCTTATGTTTGGATCTGAGTTTTTGGGGTGCTCTCCGCCTAGGCTTTGTATTTGTGTCGGCAGATACCTGAGGTATATTTACAGGTCTTGAGGATTAACTGTTAGCAGGTAAATTTCCTGCGGCCCCTTGTTTCTACGAGCATTGAACCGCCATATTCGCTCATAGTATCTAACCGTTGTGAAGTTTATTTTTTCGATTTAGGACTTAATATACATAAGTAGACTAAATCATAGCAAGAAGTAATCCTCCGTCGTCGGTTCTTAACTATGTAGACTCGCTAATGTTATCCAATCTTAGACACATCGTATTTAAAATCCACAGCAAAAACACGACATTTCATCAGAATCCCCTGCTGAATAAAACTTATATAGAATAATATGCAAAATAAAGCCTATCTAGTGGACAAAAATAGAGGAAAAAAGCCGTTCGTGGTGGTAGAAAATCTTAAAAGTATTTCGCTCAGAAATCTCCGAAATATTGTCACTAATTTTACGTATCCTGTTTTATAACCAAATAGATTTATATTCTATAATCAATAAGAAAAACCTACTAACAATAAAAACTATGGGTAACATATGAAAGTAGGGAATACCAAGAATAATTCTAAAGAACGAAATCAACACCAGTACTGTAATCTAGATATTCATAAGGCATCTTCGAATTCTAACAAACAAAATATTGATTCTAATTATACGTATCCTGTTTTATTGACAAATACATTTGACTACTATAAGCAATTAAAAACACTAGGGAATATGCCAAAGAACTCGGAGTAGGAGCCTCGACAGTTTCAAGACATTTGAAGGAAATCGACGAATCCAAAACTGACATATCATACGGCACAGCCTGATATATTTTTAACAATGAATTGTTTTTCTTATTTTAATTAATCTGTTTTATTGTCAAATACATTATCCAACTTTAAGGAATTAAAAAAATAACAAGGAATAAAAACAAACAAGAAGAACCGTTCGAATAAACGAAATCAATTACTTCAAAGTTTAAGCCCTTATTTCTCCGATTGACATAGCCTAATCAAAAATTGTTTCAGAATCTTTTTTGTAGAACATTTAGTAAGCTTTCGCATGGTAACCCTCCGTTTACCAATATTCCTAACCGTCTTCGAGATATTAGGGAATGTATACGAAGTTCCCAAAACATTTCATGTCTGTTAATAAAATATTTTATTCTAATCCTTCCTTAGCTCCAAAATTTTAACGTAACCAAAATTTTAACATATTAGTGTTGATGAAATTCAAACATGCAGAAAATGTTTCAACTGAATCCCATAATTTTAAGTATCAAAATCAAAGACAAAAAGAACAGTTCGAATAAGCGAAATCAATTACTTTAAAGTTTTAAGCACTTATTTTAAGCTTTCTAATGGTCATTTTCCGTTTCCCAAGATTCTCAACCTTTTTCGAGATATTAAGGAAACTATTCGGCACTTCCGGATTGTTTCATTGTATCAACCTTATAAGCGGGGTTCCTCCCTATGGGGGAGGGAGGAACCGCGCTAATATATATATATATATATATATATATATATATATATATTTGTCTGTTCGCTCATTTCTGGCTTCCCTGATGGTCCGATTTTGATGAAATTTGGTACAAAAACCTGTCGTCCAATTTGAAAGGTCAAGTTCGTTACCCAGCAAAATCTGCCCACTGGAAGATGGCGTTTTGGGCGAAATTCGTGCAACAAAAATCGTAACACTTACGTTTTTTAGCGCGGTTCCTCCCTCCCCCATAGGGAGGAACCCCGCTTATAAGGTTGATACAATGAAACAATCCGGAAGTGCCGACTAGAAAATTTCGCGTTTCAGAACCCCTAGAGACCGAAAATAACGGTGGTTCAAATTTGTATATATATATATATATATATATGTATATATATATATATATATATATATATATATATATTTGTCTGTTCGCTCATTTCTGGCTTCCCTGATGGTCCGATTTTGATGAAATTTGGTACAAAAATCAGTCGTCCAATTTTAAAGGTCAAGTTCGTTAACCAGCAAAATCCGCCCACTGGAAGATGGCGTTTGGGGCGAAATTCGCGCAGAAAAAATCGTAACGCTTACGTTTTTGAGTTCATAAGCTTGTAAGTACTCTTTTTATAGGCTTCTTGGGCTAGGAAAACGAATGAAACCATTTTCAAGGCGATAGCTTTAACAGTTTTCGAGAAAATTGGAAAAATAGTTTTTGAATACCGTTTTTGGTTTGGGTACTTAGAATCACGGGATTCAGTTGAAACATTATCTGCATGTTCTACTTTCATTAAAACTAATATGTAGAAAGTTATGTTACGTTTGGAGTTAAGGAAGGGTTAGAATAAAATATTTTATGAACAGACATGAAAAGTTTTGGTAACTTTGTATACTTTCCTTAATATCTCGAAAAAGGTTGAGAATCTTGTTAAACAAAAGATTACCATTAGAATGCTTACTAAATGCTCTACAAAAAAGGTTCTAATGAAAGTTTTGATTAGGCGATGTCAATCGGAGAAATAAGTGCTTAGAACTTTAAAGTAATTGATTTCGCTCATTCGAACTGTTCTTTTAGCACTTTCCTCCGAAGGAAAGTAGCTATTGAGGTTGGACTCATGACGGAATTTTTGAAAAATTTCTTCAAATCTTTATCGATCCTACCTAGTAGACACCGAAAATGACCCCCGTTAAAATTTATATATATCTATATATATATATATATATATATATATATATATATGCATATATATATATATATATATATATATATATATATATATATATATATATATATATATATGTGTCTGATAACACGATAGCGGCCAGAGTTTTTGTTTTTTCGTCACGAAACTTGGTATATAGCATTCAATTAGCAAACGATTGAACGAGTTCGTTAACCACCAAAGTCGGTCCACCGGAAGGGGGGGTTTACCCAGAACCCAAAACACTTATTTGACTATGTCAGCCGTAATATTTGTTATATTTCAACGAAACTTGGTATTCGTAGTGGTAATATAGAGAGAAAAGTGAGATATAAAAATGAACTAAATCGGTTCATTAAAAGGGGGGGTTTACTCCGGACCCACAATTACAATTCGCCACTACCAGCCGTGATTTTTGGTATATTTCGACGAAACTCGGTATTCGTAGTGCTAATCCACAGGTAAATATGTGTTGTAAAAATAAACGAAATCGGTTCATTAGGAGGGGGGGTTTACTCCGGACCCACAATACCAATTCGCCACTACCAGCCGTGATTTTTGGTATATTTCGACGAAACTCGGTATTCGTAGTGGTAATCTACAGGTAAATATGTGTTGTAAAAAGAAACTAAATCGGTTCATTAGAAGGGGGGGGGTTTACTCCGGACCCAAATTCCTAATATACTCATACCGGTCGTAATTTCTGCTGTATTGTAACGAAACGCTGTATACGTCGTGGGTAACTCATGAGAAAGAAGTGTTGTAAAAATGAGCTGAATCGGTCAATCGGAAAGCGGGGGTTTAATTTGTAATATATTTGAATAGAAAAGCCGGCAGACGTAGGTTCACAAAGCCGCCGCAAGGAGCGCTTTCTACCACTAGAGTGACTGTATCCTGTTCCTGCGCTAGATCAAAATACGATAATATGAGGATTTTTGTATTTATTACGTAGTGTAGTAGGTACCATGTGTAAACATAACTCTGGATGCAAATTAATAATTGATCAGTTACTCATTACAAAATGAGAACTATTCACGTTTTTATTTTATTTATGTAGGATATTTTAAGCAAATTGTTCTGGAAAGCAGTCTACACTACCCAAATTCTGAGGAAAGTGCTTAGTTATGCAGCTCCTGCGTGACGGACTTTTTGTCTTTGATTTTGGTACTTAGAATCATGGGCTTCAGTTGAAACATTTTCTCCACGTTTGAATTTTATCAAAACTAATATGTTGAAAATTTGGTTACGTTTGGTGTAAAGGAAGGATTAAAATAATATATTTCATTTTTAGACATGAAAAGTTTTGGGAACTTCGTATATTTTCATTAATATCATGAAAACGGTTTGGAATCTTGGCAAGCAAAAGATTACCATTCGAAAGGTTACTAAATTTTCTACAAAAAATGTTTTGAAGACATTTGCGATGGGATGGTCATATTTGGAGAAATAAGTGCTTAAAACATAAGTAATTTCGTTCATTTGAACGAATCTTTTTGTGTGTTTCCTACAGTTTTTTTTCACTGCTCGTTATTTTTGTGATTGCTTATAGTAGTCAAATGTATTAGTCAATAAAACAGGATACGTATATATAGAAACAATATTTTTTTCAACGGTATCTTGGAATTCGAAGATGCCCTATGAATATCTAGATGACTGTACTGGTGTTGATTTCGTTCTTTAGAATTTTTTTTGGTATTCCCTATTTTCTGAAGTTTTTATCTATTTACTAATTTTTTTTTAAAATTCATTGAACGAAATCATATGAATTCGAAGGTGAGGAGCTAGGAGGCTTAGGGTGGGGGGCATTTTCCCTGTCCCCAGGTACCCTCGTCTCCCTGTGTACCCTCGTCATCTTCAAGTCCTTGTCTAGAGTCATAAAGATAAGCCTCCAAACAACTTTAGGAATGTAGGATTTCTAATTTTTGCCAGTATCAGAACAGCAGCTCTTTACATACCACAGTGGTACTGACGTACCGGTTTATACTAGTTGCACTCCACACGGTGGTAGTACTTGGTGTATGCCACAGCGGATCGCTCATTATAACCTTATTTTATACGTATTAAATAGGTACCTAAAAAAAGTTTATTTGTGTATAAGTGTTGCGTTATTGGGATTAGAATAAAATATTTTATTAACAGACATGAAATACTTCGGAATCTTTGTATATTGTCCTTAATTTTTTTTTTCTTTTATGGTGTATCGAAATCTGAGTCATTAGCACCATTTTTTCCTTATGAGCTTATATAATACTTAGATTTAGCTAGCAACAATATTTTACACCGCAATTAAAGTGATTTGCTCTTCTTATAAACATAATATTTATATTATAATATAAACATAATACATTAATTTGTCTGACAAAAAAAAAAGTCCGACCCGCAGGAACTGCTTCATCTTAGCGCGGTTCCGTTCTTATCTCAAGTGCGATTAGTGAAGGAATATATCAGCTATCGGTAGGTATTAGCACCATTTTTCCCCCTTAATATCTTCAAAACAGTTAAGAAATCGTGGGAAGTACGATTTAACCATTCAAAAGCTTACTAAATTCTCTAAAAAAAAGATTCTGAAGCCAATTTCGATGGGGCAATGTCAGTCGGAGAAGTAAGTGCTTAAAACTACGAAAGTGTTAGTTTTGTTATTTTAAACGGGTTTTTGTCACTGTTTACCTCACTTTATGGAATGATAAAGGTGGAATGAGTATTTCATTAAAGCTGAGAAAATAAGAATCATATTGGTAATAGAGTTTTCCTAGAGTGAGCGTCGAGATGACGGGAGAGTCCCATCCGCTTAGAAAACTGTCAGTTTCCATATGTGGCTCTTTAAGCTTCCTTCTCTTTGAGATTTTACTTTATATTATTAACGACAGATCAAAACCTATCGATAGCTGCTACTATTCCTTTACTAATCGCACTTCGGATAAGAACGGAACCGCGCTAAGATGATGCAGTTCCTGCGAGTCGGACTTTTTGAGTTCATAAGCTTGTAAGTACTCTTTTTATAGGCTTCTTGGGCTAGGAAAACGAATGGAACCATTTTCAAGGCGATAGCTTTAACCGTTTTCGAGAAAACTGAAAAATTAATTTTTGAATGCCGTTTTTCGTTTGGGTATTTAGAGTCATGGGATTCACTTGAAACATTTACTGCATGTTCTACTTTCATTAAAACTAATATGTTGAAATTTTGGTTGCGTTTGGAGTTAAGGAAGGGTTAGAATAAAATATTTTATTAACAGACATAAAAAAGTTTTGGTAACTTTGTATACTTTCCTTAAAATCTCGAAAAAGCTTGAGAATTTGGGGAACGGAAGAATACCATTAGAAAGCTTACTAAATGTTCTACAAAAAAGGTTCTAATGAAAGTTTTGATTAGGCGATGTCAATCGGAGAAATAAGAGCTTAAACTTTAAAGTAATTGATTTCGCTTATTCGAACTGTTCTTTTTGTCTGTTTTTTATTCCTTGTTATTTTTTAATTGCTTATTGTTGGATAATGTATTTGAAAATAAAACAGGTTAAGAAAAATAGGAAAAACAATTTAATGTTAGAGATATGGATTTCCAAGATATATAGCTTTTCAACTGCCTAGCGTCCTTCCTAGGGAGGGTTCTTTGTCTTTGATTTTGGTGCTTAGAATTATGGGATACAGTTGAAACATTTTCTGCATGTTGGAGTTTCATAAACACTAATATGTTGAAATTTTTGTTACGTTTAGAGTAAAGGAAGGGTTAGAATAAAATATTTTATTAACAGACAAAAAAAGTTTTGGTAACTTTGTATAATTTCGTTAGTATCTCGAAAACGGTTGACAATCTTGTGAAGCGGAAGATTACCATTCGGAAGCTTACTAAATGCTCTACAAAAAAGGTTCTGAAGAAAGTTTTAATTAGGCGATGTCAATCGGAGAAAAAAGTGCTTAAAGCTTTAAATTAATTGATTTCGTTTATTCCAATGGTTCTTTTTGTCTGTTTTATTTCTTGTTATTTTTTAATTGCTTATAGTTGGATAATGTATTTGACAATAAAACTGGTTAAGTAAAATAACAAAAACAATTTATTGTTAGAAATATAGATTTCCAAGATTCCAAGACCTTGTCACTAGCGGGTCTGTTTCTAGTGTAGCGGACCCTTCCAGGTAAGATTGTAAATCATGACCTTTCAAGACTTTACTACTCACAGGAATGGCGTTAGTGACCTTAAGGGTTGACACGCCATTATAATAATTAATTTAAAAAAAAAGACTGGTGGAACCAAAATAATAACTGCTTCTATTTTTATCTTTCCAAATTAGACTAGGGATATGAACGGAACCGCGCTAAGATGATGCAGTCCTGCGAGACGGACTTTTTGTCTTTGATTTTGATACTTAAAATTATGGGATTCAGTTGAAACATTTTCTGCATGTTTGAAGTTCATCAACACTAATATGTTAAAATTTCGGTTACGTTTGGAGCTAAGGAAGGATTAGAATAAAATATTTTATTAACAGACATGAAATGTTTTGGGAACTTCGTATACATTCCCTAATATCTCGAAGACGGTTAGGAATATTGGTAAACGGAGGGTTACCATGCGAAAGCTTACTAAATGTTCTACAAAAAAGATTCTGAAACAATTTTTGATTAGGCTATGTCAATCGGAGAAATAAGTGCTTCAACTTTGAAGTAATTGATTTCGTTTATGTGAACGGTTCTTTTTGTTTGTTTTTATTCCTTGTTATTTTTTAATTGCTTAAATTTGGATAATGTATTTGACAATAAAACAGATTAATTAAAATAAGAAAAACAATTCATTGTTAAAAATATATCAGGCTGTACCGTATGAAATGTCAGTTTTGGATTTGTCGATTTCCTTCAAATGTCTTGAAACTGTCGAGGCTCCTACTCCGAGTTCTTTGGCATATTCCCTAGTGTTTTTAATTGCTTATAGTAGTCAAATGTATTTGTCAATAAAACAGGATACGTATAATTAGAATCAATATTTTGTTTGTTAGAATTCGAATATGCCGTATGAACATCTAGATTACAGTACTGGTGTTGATTTCGTTCTTTAGAATTATTCTTGGTATTCCCTATTCTGTTACCCCATCTGTTACCCATAGTTTTTTATTGTTAGTAGTTTTTTCTTATTGATTATAGAATATAAATCTATTTGGCTACAAAACAGGATACGTAAAATTAGTGACAATATTTTGGAGATTTCTGAGCGAAATACTTTTAAGATTTTCTACCACCACGAACGGCTTTTTTCCTCTATTTTTATCCACTAGATAGGCTTTATTTTGCATATTATTCTATATAAGTTTTATTCAGCAGGGGATTCTGATGAACTGTCGTGTTTTTGCTGTGGACTTTAAATACGATGTGTCTAAGATTGGATAACATAAGCGAGTCTACATAGTTAAGAACCGACGACGGAGGATTACTTCTTGCTATGATTTAGTCTACATATGTATATTAAGTCCTAAATCCAAAAGATAAACTTCACAACGGTTAGATACTATGAGCGAATATGGCGGTTCAATGCCCGTAGAAACAAGGGGGCCGCAGGAAATTTACCTGCTAAGAGTTAATCCTCAAGAGCTGTAAATATACCCCAGGTATCTGTCGACACAAATACAAAGCCTAGACGGAGAACACCCCAAAAATTCAGATCCAAACATAGGTTATATACTAAATATTCATTAAGACTACTTAGTTGTAAACCGATTCATCAATTAGCAATCAATAGTTTTCAACAAAGGTTATATACTAAATATTGATAAAAAGTATTTAATTAGGAAAAAAACAATATTCCACAAGACTTGTTTTTGGTCCATTTGGGTCTACTCCATAGACTTAATTAGGTATATTATTCTATTGTAGTTGGGCAACTAAACTTTGTTTTATTTTGTTAATTAAAGTTTTTTTTCTTGACTTGTTATTCGTCAAGACTTTTATTTGTCCTTGTGTATTTACTAGATAGGTTTTATTCGGCATATTATTCTATATAGGCTATATTAGGCAGGTTATTCTACTCAATCTTGTGTACTTCTTCTTGATCCTTCTGTACATGGGCGTATATAAAAACAATTTCGGGGGGGGGGGGCTGAGACTATTTCCAGGTTATGGAATACTAAATATTTAGAGCTTGGAATAGTTTTAGGCAACTAAAACGCTATTACACGTAAAATAGAATATGTTTTATGAACTAAGTGATCTTATTTAATTTATTTTTAAGGGTTTTACGAGAAGTTTTTATCATCAATTCAAAATTTCGGGAGGGGCTGCAGCCCCCTCAGCCCCCCCCCCTCATATACGCCCATGCTTCTGTATCCTCTAGAAAGGCTTTATTAGGCATATTTTGTATTGATTTAGAGAGCTTTGCTTTAGAATGAGAGCTAGATTCTGTAATTTCCGCTTCTGTGTAAAAGTGAGCTACCGTCGGTGTCCCTGACGCCTTAATATCACTTTTATTCGAGATGTTCGAGAGGATTTTGACAATTTTCACGAGATATATAAAAAAAATAAGTTTATTTCTTTTCTAAGCTTATCAAATGGCACTAGGGACATGAACGGAACCGCGCTAAGATGCTGCAGTTCCTGCGAGTCGGACTTTTTAAAATTTCAGCACAACAGTTTGAGATAATTTCCGTAGGAGTAACGAAATATGCTTATCGGCTATTGTAACTTGATCTGTAAAATACTCGCATACCGAAAGTACACTTTTGTCGTTTGAATTCAACAATATTTCAACTAGGGCACGATTTTTCACTCGGATCACTTCAGACATTTTTTGCAGTCAACACTGACTTGAGTACTGCAAAAAAAAATCCGTCTTTGATTTTATTCCAATTTTTACATAGAGATAACGCGCGTCCGTGTGTTAGTCATTTACCGAGTTCCGAAGTAGGCAGACTTATGCAGCTAATTTCACTCTGGGGTCTTTCTATACATGCCTAAGGATTATTTAAGCCCGAAATTAGAGAGACGCAAAAGCTATATGCAAAAAAAAAAAAGAAATTTGAAACGTGTAATCTGTTTACTTTTTCAGTATCCCCGTCCATGGGGGTGATTCGAAAAAAACAAAAATATTTTTTTTTTACCCCTCGAACATCCCATTAAAACAAGAAAAACATACGTCAACCTTATTGGTTTGAAAGAGAAAAGTTGAAGGAACGATTTTGGTACATGAGGATTTGGGAAATTTTCTTCGTTTCTAGTACTTCAACGATTAACCACCGTCCTCTAATCAACGGTGGGGTCCTAAAACTCAAGAAATGGCACTCTCACGAGGTATTTAACATTTATTTAAGGTGAATGGGTTCGGAGAAAATTCGTCAAAAAATCAAGTTTTGAGCGCTTTTTGGCTATTTATGACCACTGTGCGCCGGGGAGGATCGAACCCACCATCTCCCGCATATGAATCTAAGGCGCTAGCCTCTAGACCACGGGAGACCCTCCAACACTACATGGAGCGAGAACACTATGGGGACCTCACTCCACCCTATCTCTATAACAAACTCTGCCTCTTTACTTCTGTTTCAGAAATTTGCTTTATAGCAGGTTTAATTTTTTATTTTTTTTAGCGCGTTTTCCCCTTCGTCAATAGGTAGGAAACCCGCTAATGAGGTTGACATCCGGAAGTGCTGACTACCAAATGTCATGTTTCAGAACCCATCGATCAAAATTTGTCGGTGAAATGAAAGACGTTTAATTCCTTAACATAAAATTTTATTTTTCACGCTAAGCTCTTTCAGCAACTCCTGTTACCATCTTCGGAGCTCACAGTGGGGCCAAACGACATTTCGTGTTTCCAAAAAGGCTACAGCTTCTAAAGCTTAACTAATTTCAATGCATTTTTAAATTAAAAATGAAAGCTAATACAATTTAGAACAACTTTGTCTAGCCAGATTTTTGTTTCCTCGTTTTCATGGGCGTATATAGAAAATAATTTCGGAGGGGGCTGGGAAACTATCGGGGGGGGGGCTGGATAAAAAATGGACCGACTTTAATCAAAATTGGTATTATGCCTTTACTAATAGCACTAGGGAACCACGCTAAGATAACGCAGTTCCTGCGAGTCGGACTTTTTTGTCTTATGATGACTTGGCTGGTTTTCAAGATCGCCGCATATGACCGAATGGCGTTAGGTGGTTCTTGGTCCAGTTCCTGTTCGGAGGAATCTCTGTAAATTGTCCTAGTCCTTCTTCGAATCTTTGTCCTTACTGGTTGCATTTCATTGTCCATCATTGAATGCGGATGCATCGTGTTTCGATAAATCCCCTTCTTCCGTACTCATAGCACGCCTTGTGGCGGGCGCCAGTTCCCTGAGGTCCCTGTGGCGCGGAGTTCCAAGTGCCCCAAGTGCTGAAAACTCCTTGTTGTTTGTCCTTCTCTTCCCGGCGAGCCTTCACCGTCGGTATCCGTGCTTAACTTCTTCTGAGTATTCGCCCCACCCCAACGTTACAGGCCCAACTGCCTGTCTCCTCACCTGGTTCCAGTTGCCTTCCTTCACAGTGGGCTCCACTTTTTTCTGCTTTTACTCAATCAAAGCTCGATGTGCATCTATGATTTTAATCTCAGGACCTACAGGTTTCCTCGTTTCCTTCCCCGGATGCTCACGAAAAGTATCGCTAGCGAGTCCGGACCATTCGCCCGCACAGCTTGTCCTCTATTTCTTCCTGTCATGCGAGAAGTTTCACACGTAGGTATCGTTCGACTCTCTTGAGCTCTTGGTCACTTTTAGCATCCGAAAGAGGACTTCTTCGGGTGCAACGCGTACACCTCCGTAAGTCCGCTTCAATCTCGAGTTTACTGACAACCGTACTGTACCTTTGTCACGTTAGATGTGATTGCGTACTGTTCGCTTGACGAGGCCATTGCAGCTTTTACTGTCGCCACATCGCTCGGATCTTAACACCAAGCTGCTATCTTACTATTGATGGTATCACTTCCGAGACCACTGAATTCAACTTCAGAAGCTCTATCTTCACGGTAGCGCGTTGCATTTCGTCCGTTACTTCAATTTTTCTGAAATTAATGCAATCTTGGATCGAAATCTGACCCGTCGGCGAACACATCTCTACCGATTACTGTGACATGTTCCCAGTTTTTAGCTCCACTTAACTGGAGTTCTACGAAAAGAACGCGTTTTAAAAAAATAATATACCGAGGTATTAGCAACACCAAGTTTGCATAATAACTAATAGCTTCAACCCGCTGGCCGTTTAGGCTCAACTTGTTCCTCCAGAACTCATTTTTTTTTTCAAACATTACAGGTTGCTTCCTGCCAATTGATCACAAAAAATCAATTGATGGTGGAGGAGGGAATTATTTTGCGAGCCAAACCCAGAAAGAAGTCAACCTGTCACAGGCGAGACTCAAATCCCCATCTTCCCACAAATCCGGCCTGCTAGGCACTCTACCACGGGAGATCCTTATTAAAGATGATGGCAAATGTGGTTTAAATTTTATTTATTTGTTTGTTTTAACTTTGTAGATCATCAGTAAAGAAATGGTGGAGTCTATATCAGAATTCTACGCCGGGCAGAAAATCCTGGTGACCGGTGGTAGCGGCTTCATGGGTAAGGTTCTGATAGAGAAACTGCTCCGAAGCTGTCCGGATCTAGACACCATCTATATGATCATAAGAAGCAAGAAAGGCAAGTCTATTGAAGAGAGGTGGGCTCAGATCACATCATTACCGGTAACAATCTTCATCATCATAGATGGATAATATAGAATTAACTTTAAAATACAGGTGAAGGGGATAAATGCTGGGAAATGGTAAATCCAGATCTTACAGTTCCATAGGTTCTTTATATCGTCGATACAAATGCAAAGTAACGAATGTGAAAAGATGCACCTTTCATTGTCAATCTTTACTAATTTCTGCTGGACTTATGTACGGCAAATTCTTGAATCTTAGATCACTCTATTAAAGAGATAGATTCCACTATCAATTGGTCAAATCTGCCGAATATTTGACTGTCCAAAAAAAAGTTATGAATAAATTCTTTTCCACCCTGAAAAGAGGTGATTTTCACATTCGATACTTTGCATTTGTAGCGACGATATGTAGTTTCAATTTTCATTGTTTTTAGTGTCTTCATTGAAGATTCATTTGCGAGATATCATGCAAAAATAGCAATCTCTTCGACGCAATGATTAGGACCAAATCATTTATTCATTTTTCGTGTTCCGGAACCCAGGGAACCTTTACATGGTGACGCCAGAAAACGGCTTTTTGTCTGCCGGCAGAGCACTGGGATGAAGGCAGGATGCTGTCAGGGCTGGCACACGAGGGAGTACGATGCAAGGTTACGTATGCCCAGTATCGGCGGTTGGTCGGGGTGAGCTAGCGGGCACGCAATCGTCTTCGTCAAGCGAAGGCAGATCTACATCGTTGGGAAACTTGCAGAGTATACTATTACAAGAACACAATCTACTTCTCACGATTGTAATAAATGTCCAGACTATTTATGTTACGTTTGTGGGTAATTTGAAGTTCCGCAATACCGAAGGAACTTAACTAACAACTTGAAGACTGTTAACGAAGAATATTTCGGATTAAATGTCTAAAACATAATCTGGGTACCATATATAATATGTATAAATTGCAGAATGATGTTAACACGATATTACAAAAATCGAAATCAGTTTCTGCAAACAAACCAATTCGGCCTCGAAATGAACTTCAAACTGACCCCGGATTCAAAGTTAGCCACCTTCCAGAAAATATTAACTTAGTATTCTAGTTCAATGAACCCATGTAATCGTATTTTTGCATTTTGTATTGGAACATACAATGACCTAGAAAGGACTTTGTGGACTATAATAGAAACAAGTAAAACACATAAATAAAACACATGTCTGGACGTAAAATGTTCCGTTCTTTCGGAATATGGAGTCAAAAATTCATTTTGTGCAAAATAAACATGTTTTTTCTTGAAATTACCTAGATTTTGCGACCTCGGATTAGAATTCAGTGACCCTCAAAACCATAGAAGCTCTAGTTATTTCTTCTTTAACGACTTCTTACGAAATTTGAACTTCAGATGCTCTTAAACCTGAGGCGCTGTGCTTTGGTAGACACCATTGGTACATGTACCTATGGAAAATATCACTTTTTTTTGTGTGTGTCTGTGTTATTATTTGCAATATATTTTTAGTATATTTTATTGTCTTTCATGCTTATGAATAATAAACTACGTCAGTTTTATAACATAATATAAGTTACCTCCCTTCTCGTAACTGTTATTCAGGAACAGGGTTTCTGATAGCCGTTATTATATTGCTATTTAGGTAACACTATGTAACACTGATCTGAAATAAAATAGGAAGTATTTCCTATATAATTTGTTATTATTTACTAAACCATCGTTGCAATTACATGAAAGTTTATTGTGTATGCTTGGTTTCAGCTGTTCGATAAACTGAAGTCCACCAGACCTGAAAATCTGAATAAAGTTCGTCTTATTCCTGGAGAGCTGAGCAGAGAAGATCTGGGAATATCCAACGAGCATAAGGAGGTAATTATTATTATCTCGATTTGGTGTTATAGCCACATTATTATAAATGATTCATATATTTATAAAACATCTGGCTAGGGAGGGAGGTGGGCGGTATTCTGGGTAAAAGCTGTTTAGAGGTGGAGGGAAAGGGTATTCTGGGTAAGAGCTATTTAGAGGCGGAGGGAAGAGGTTTCCTGGGTAAGACCTGTTTAGAGGTGGAGGGAAGAGGTTTCCTGGGTAAGACCTGTTTAGAGGTGGAGGGAAGAGGTTTCCTGGGTAAGACCTGTTTAGAGGCGGAGGGAAGAGGTATTCTGGGTAAGAGCTGTTTAGAGGTCTTACCCAGATCAGCATCAATTTTGTAGCCTACAGGGTTCCATTCTCTCTACGTACCCTAACCACCGAAGTCTACCTTTCTTGATGACATACAGAATGTCAGACTTGCCATACAATTCTGTTAGTTCGGCCTTGCTTCTCCACCGGTGCTGCTCTCTTACGGTTCCGGAAATCTTTCCTAAGACTCTTCTTTCCCAGACCAGCAGGGCTCTCCTCATTCCTTTGGTCAGATTCCACGTTTCGCAGCTGTACAGATCAACTGGTCTAATTTTATATAATAATATCTTTGCTTTCCTGGAGAGACTTTTGAATCGGAGAGCTTTCCTTAGGGCATAGAAACATCTGTTACCTGCAACCATTCTGCCCTTAACCTCCTCTTTCAGGTTATTGTTCTCAGTTACTACTCCCCCCAGGTATTTAAATGTGCTACAGCTACGGTTGTCCTCGCCCAAATCCAAAGTCCCTCCTCGTTCTCTGGACTTTCTCAAAGTTTTCATATATTCTGTCTTTCCTCTATTTATAGTGAGTCCTAAGTCCTGCACGAGCGAATTCAGTTACAGCACCGGCCAAAACTGCTGTGGTCCTCGCTGTAATTACCACATCATCAGCATACGCCATGTGCTGTGTAGAGCCTATTGTAAATGGTGCCCCTGAATTTGTCCTTATCTTTCGGATGACAACTTCAAGGGCGAGATTGAATAATACAGGTGATAGTGGCCCCCCTTGTCTTAAGCCACTGTTTACCTCGTAAAATAATGTTCATTAAATACCTATTGAATTATTTCATCTATCCGGACGGGCTAAAGATGGACAGAGTACTCACTCAATGACTTGGATCAATGAGTCCTTAGACTCCATTAACACGATCCTGGTGCTGTTTTTCAGGTAAACGGCGTACAGTAATTATCGTTCAGAATCTGATTTATTTCTTACAGGAGCTGAGAGAGAACACCACTCTAGTTTTCCACGTGGCAGCAGATGTACAGTTCAGCGAAAGTTTAAACGATGCTTTGATACAAAATGTCAAAGCTACCAAAACAATGTTGGACTTTGCGCTCACTTTGAAAAACCTCAAGGTATGAATATTCCAGTTTTTCTTCACATAATCCTAATTGTATGGAGATATAGTTGATTATATGTTAACTGGTTCCAGGCCTTCATCTACATGTCTACTGCTTATTGCAACTTCAACAGACCTCCGAAGGAATCTATCGAGGAGATACTTCCGGCTTGTCAAGATTGGAGGACGCTACTCAAATTGCAGGAGACTCAGTCTTCGGTCCTGCTCGCCTTGCATGAGAAGTCAGTCTTACATTCACTGTTAACACTGTACAAACATAGAATCATTCACTACTAGCACGGTGCAAACACAGGAACACGCTTTACTAGCACAGTAACACAGGGACATACATTACAGGGAGTGCTTACGGACATAGGACAAGGCAATAACTATGCTAAGTTATACGAATAACCCTTGAGGAATGAATAAACCACATTTTTTCAGGGTTCTTTGCGGCCACCCGAACACATATACCTGGAGTAAATCCCTCGCTGAACAAGTGGTCAAGGACTACAGCAAACATATATCTATTGCAGTCATGCGTCCGGCTATAGGTAACCTATGCACATGATATATAGGATGATATGATGATCTAGTATATTCAAGGTGAATCTGGACCATCCGACAGGGTGTAATTCTAGATCTTATTTCAAACAAGAAAGTTCCTGTTGGCAGAGGTCTCAAAACCTTCCAGCTAGATAGTAGGGCCGCTTCACCCTGTGTGACTGGCCAAGTAACACCTCTTCAACCTGTGTGGATGATCAAGTAGCGCTGTTTTACCGTCTATGGTAGGCCAAGTAGCGCCACTTCACCGTCTATGGTTGGCCAAGCAGCGCCGCTTCAACCTGTGGGATGGTCAAGTAGCGCTGCGTCACCGTCTGTGACTGGCCAAGTAGTGCCACTTCATCATCTGTGGCTGGTCATATCCCGGTTGCCGGTTGACCGATTCTCCCCCCCCCCAAAAAAAAAGAGTTCGCTATCTCCTAAAACAATCCAA
This sequence comes from Gonocerus acuteangulatus, assembly GCA_946811695.1. NCBI lineage: Eukaryota > Metazoa > Arthropoda > Insecta > Hemiptera > Coreidae > Gonocerus > Gonocerus acuteangulatus. Next base: position 108,940,414 of record OX328125.1, on the reverse strand, counting down.
TAAGCACCAGGAAACATTAAACGTTTTGGATATCAAGGCCATTTTCAATGATTCTTTCTCTGGCATCAGTAATATTTGAGTTCCATAGTGTACTAAGTGCGTTCAGGTCTCCGAAAAATATTAAAGGTCGAGGAAGTTATGTTAATAAGTCCTATAAGTCAGAATAGTGAACTCTGTCACTTGGTGGAAGATAAATATTATTGATATATATATATATATATATATATATATATATATATATATATATATACGAAAGAGAACGTATACAGTAAAAACTGCTACCTGCAATGTATTTCTGATACCACTCTAGACCGCATCGTTGACGAATATAGCGACTCCTTGTGAAGCCTTACGATGAATATTCTCATTGTGAAGTATTTTTGTCTCCTAATAAATGTGTTTATTGTATTGCTAGCATTTTGGATTCTTTAATCTCACTAAGTGCTTTAGATCGTATATGTGTATTTGCTGCCCGTTTATATTGCACTGTAATGAATTGAACTTCGTGTTAGTAAAATATGTTCTGAGGTATTTGTAAGTAGCCTCTCCTACGATAGTGACTTTTTCATTCATCTGCATTAAAGTAATGTCGAACTTTTTTTTTTAATATTACAGAATTAATTTAATGTTTATTATGAAATTATTTTTGATTGCAGTTGTGGGAGCCGCTCGAGATGATCCTCTAGTAGGTTGGACGGATTCCCTGTTAGGATTCACAGCTGTTTGCCTTGGAGTGTATTGTGGAGTCCTGCGTGTCATGAGGGCCAACGTAAATAATTACATCGATTTAATACCAGTGGATTTAGCAACCAAGGCTCAGATCATCGCCTGCAAGAAGGCTGCTCACAAGTAAGATTTCAGATTTGTTTTTCCAGGAATCCTTGGGGTTGCACGTACGATAATCTGTAGTGATAGGAGAAGGAGGGGGATGAGGGAACAGAAGAAGCTTGAGTGCCCTCATATATCTTAATAAACATATTGATATGTTTCCTATTTACTTTACTTTATACTACACCCGCAAAAGGCAATTCAGCCATCAAACGCCTCGAAGTCTAGTAAAAGGGAGGAAAGCAGCAAATTCGTGTCGTCGAACTCTGGGGCGCTGGTCAGACTGCAGGATGTTTCGAGCTCCAATTTTACCGACATTGCACGGGGACAGATGTCACGCCATGGCGTGCCTGGCCACGCATCGGCGCACCGATTCGATGCAGTCGAGCCTGTTGGCAGTCACGACCAGTAGTTGTTTGGCACCGAGCCAGGATGACGGCGGGAGTGTTGATGGGGTAGGGGTGGGAGCTGGAGAGATGCAGAAAAGTAGGCTTAAGAGGTCAGGCTTCAGTGGTGGTGCAACTTTGACGCTGCTAGTCGGTTGTATGTTCTAAAGAGGCAGCACCCATGGGCGTATATAAGGGGGGGGGGCTGCAGCCCCCCCCCCCGAAATTTTGATTTGGTCGGTAAAAATGTATCATAAAACCCTTAAAAATAAATTAAATAAGATCACTTATTTCATAAAAAAACTTTTATTTTGGGGTTAATAGCGTTTTAGTTGGTTGAAACTATTCCAAGTTCTAAATTGTTAGTATTCCATACCCAGGAAATGGTCTGAGCAGATCTCGTGGTACTGGTGCGCTTGTAGTTAGCGTCTGCCAGCTGTCTGATGTACTGACAGCTATATTCACAACAGTGTTTATTTGTTAATAAGTCGAAGGGAGAGTTAACAGAGCTGATGGCTGGTTTTTGTTTGTGCCTTTCTTAGACAATTCTTCGGCTTTTTCTTTCCCAGGAACTCCGGCTGTAAAAATGCGTTACTTTGGAGGCCCGATAGCTGAGGGTGTGCTGAGAGTTGAACCCTCTATGCAAATGTTTGCATATTCGATTCCCACTACGGGTGATGGCGAAGATTTAACGAAGAAGCACTTTGCCATGATATTATCTAGACTGAGATATTTGATTACATTGATTTCTGTATTTTGCAGACAGAAAGGTCTGGACGTATACAATTGCGCAACAGCTGCTATATGTCCTGTAAGATACACCGACCTGCATAAGAGTGGAATCAGGGTTGATCGAGAATACCCCATCGGCAGGAAGCTATGGCAATATGATTGTACGTTCACAACCAATTCCATCATATATAATATTATGTTTTATTACAAACAGCTTCTGCCATTTGCCTTCCTTGATTTGTGCCTTAGAATAGCTGGACGTGAAGGAAGGTAAAAATTAACTTATTTTTTTCTGTAGCATATATTTTTATCATTTTATCACAATGTGATTGCTTCTGTTTACTTATTAATTTTATTAAAGTGCTTTGCATCTACTGCGACATATTATAAGACCTATCATCATCATTACATCATTTTTCTTAGTTGGTACCATTGTAAATATTATATAATTTAAAAATAAAAATGTATATATATATATATATATATATATATATACATGCATTACGTAGCATTGTAGCATCTATATCATGGCTCCATATGATCTATGTTGTATTACACAGCATTGTAGCATCTATATCATGGCTCCATATGATCTATCCTGTATTACGTAGCACTGTAGCATCTATATCATGGCTCCATATGAGCTATCTTGTATTACACAGCATTGTAGCATCTATATCATGGCTCCATATTTGATCTAATAGCATTGAGATTTGAATCGCATGCAACCAAATATTCGTTCTTGCATCATGGAGCATTGTAGCACATTTCTCATGGATCCATATATTCCATTTTGTATCATACTGCATTGTAGCTACTTGAATGCCATATTCCTGTTTAAATTAATGCTCTTTGGAATCGTTATAGAACAATATTAATCCTAAATACCAACAAATTATTGTGTAACAGCATATTTATTGTTACAGATTTATAAAACTAGCCAAAAAGATGGCGAATGCAGATAGAATGTTCGCCCGTTTTATTGGGGAAAAGGTGATGTTCCCCAATGATAAATACGTATCCCTGGAGAACTACTTGTGTGAAAAAGACAAGACCGATTTCTCTATTGATATGTCTGAGGTTGTGAAGGATGTCGGAGATGTGTGTTACGAGATAACCATAGGATCCTTGAAGTATGGAGCGAAGGTAGATACAAGTCCACAGGCCATCAAGAGGAACAAGACTTGGAATAACATGTAAGATTAATCATGTCGACTTCATAATTCCTTTTAATATCTTCATTTGCTTCCCTGCACAAAAGTACCTATAAAAAGTATACTTCGAAGTGTAGTAACAAAATATCATAAGTTTATCTTATGTTTCACAACAAATGTTTATTTTTCTTATTAAATTTTTTCACCGCCAAAATCTGAGATAATTATTAATTAACAGAAAGAAAGAAATTATGAATGTTTGTGTAGAATATTAGGGCCAAGTTGACAAAGACTTGTTTTACAAATTGTAAAGAAGGACAGCTAGTATGAGATTGAAAATGGCAAAATAGCCGAAACATTAAATGTAAAGGAGAGAAAAATAATGACTGGTTTGAAGTCAAGATCAATTAAAATTTGTATTAACAAATGTTTATTTTTATGCAATTTTATCACATTTTTTTAAATTTAGTACATTATTGATATCACATTGAATTAAAAAGATAATAATAAACTTAAAATAATTTTTTTTTTTTTTTTTTTAATTTCTATCGTTTTTTTTTTCTATTGTCAAGGTATGCTGTTACAAAAATCTCTGAAACTTAAATAATTTTAAACAGCTATATTCTTTGAATAGTTTTTCTTTCTTCTACAAGTAAATCACAGTTGTATATAAGGTGTTGTATTGTTTGTTGTGTTCTGTTGTCGCAAAGGCAAGCTGAGCTGTTAGTTATATTTAGTTTGTGTTAATTGTTCTGAGTCCAGTTAATAAATGTGTTGTGTAGAAGTCACTATGTGTTGTGTTGTGTAGAAGTCACTATGAGTAGTGTTGTGTAGAAGCCACTATGTGTTGTGTTGTGTAGAAGTCACTATGTGTTGTGTTGTGTAGAAGTCACTATGTGTTGTGTTGTGTAGAAGTCACTATGTGTTGTCTTGTGTAGAAGTATGTATTTGTTCGTACAAAGTGACTATGTACGAAGGTGAATATTGGTATAAATCAAAACAGTTTAAGTCTTTTTGTTTAGTTTTTCCATTATTGTTAACAAGCTGGCCAAATAAATCATCCTTTGCTTGGTCCTCTTTCTCTGTAGTGCATGGACACTTAGTATTGTCATATTCATAAATTTCTGATATTCCATTAGGGTCTGCTCCAGACTAGGTTTTCTCATTAAATCAGTGCCAAAATTATTGAGTCTGTTTCCACTGTTCCAGTTGTGGGCTCTTAAAACCAATTAGTAAATAACAAAAAAATATTCAGTCCGTCCTCCATATGTAAGAGGAGGAAGATATATTTGCTAATTTTGTTGTTTTTGGGAAAATGTAATGTGTTATTTGAGAACACCGCAGCTAAGGCGATTCGCTCATTTCATGAATACATACAATACACAGCTCAATTAATTAAATATTTAAAAATCAACAAAAAAATAAGTTGAAAACAGAGGTAGTTAAAACAGAAAAAAAAATGAATGACACGTAAAAAACTTTTTTTTGTTTAAGGAACAAATTGCAAATTAATGCACTTTTTTTTTCTTTTTTTTTTTGTGTGTGTATCTACTGCTAAGGTCATTAGCACCATACAAAATTGTTTCATTTTTTAACATATGATGAAACAACTTTTACTAGGCGTTTAACAAAATATAAACCTAGATTAGATAAGAATTGATCCTAAATCTAATACTGAAGATACTATATACAAATTGTGTTAGTTCTTCTTGAACATATATCGGAACTAACATTAAAACTAAATGTAATTCTAAAATGACTATTTACATATTTACATAAAAATATACAATCACAAGCACTCAAAATACACATTCACACAAAAACACACGCATAATATTTACTATAACTCTGTACATTAATCACACTCATCCAATAAATACTTGCACTGTTACAAAATAATTAAATTTAAACAGTTTATGCACTTTTAGGTTATCCGAATAATAGTTAAATTTTCAACTATATCAGATTATAAAGCTTCAGGTCTTTTAAGTATCCCATTAGTTTTTTTAGGCTTCTTTATTCGACAACAGTTCCTTAAGGGCATTTGGGAGTTGATGTCCCATCTGGAAATTTTTTTTTTATATTTGACACTGACCCAAAGATTAAAAAGTCCATCTTGCAGGAACTGCATCATCTTAGGGCGGTTCCGTTCATATCCCTAGAATCATTAGTAAAGGAAAGAATCTCCAAGAGGAGTAAGTTTAAGGCACCATAACCGTAAACTGACAGTATCCTGAGCGGAAATGCCTCCCCCACCCATTCTTTACATTCGCGCTATTAACATGACATCGCCCCATCGAAAATTACTTTAGACACTTATTTTCTAGACAATGTATAGGAACCCTTCGAATTGTTATGTTCCAGTTACTTTAATTATCCCCATAGAGTTTACGCTATACCTGGTGATGGTCCATCCGAGGTAATAATATCCCGAACCATTGCACAGCCTCCTCACCCATCAGCATCCCCAGTCAGAACACCTCTTGGTCATGCTCGAAAATATAATGGGTGTTTCCAAATGACATGTGAGAAACATAAATTTTTAAATTGTAGCGTACATTTATTATTGACAACAAAATTTAACCTGTAATGGTTACGCTGCTGTTACTGGTAACCAGGAGCGTATAAGCGAAATAATTTCGGGGGAGGGGGCTGGGAACATTTCGGGGGGGGGACCATTTCCAAGGTATGCAATACTAACAATTTAGAACTTTGATTTGTTTTAGGCAAATAAAACGCTATTACAACTAAAATGAAATGATCTTATTTCAATTATTTTTAAGGGTTTTAAGACACATTTTTACCATCAAATCAAAATTCCTGCAGACCCCTCAGCCCCCCCTTATATACGCCCATGCGATGTTGAAATTTGAAAGGATGACATTGTCATAGCTCAGTAAATGAAGATGTTAGGAAACTAATAGCTTCGCCTTGTGTGTCAATCTATTTGCATTTACCTATAATTTTGTTGCCTTCACGGACTTCTACAAAATGTAGAACGTCCATACATTTGTTTTTTTTCTGGTTAATCATTATTCCTGACAGAGAGCAGTATGACTTTTTTTCTTTTAGTGCGGTTCCTCCCTCCCTTTATAGGGAGGAACCCCGCTTATAAGGTTGATCTCATGAAACAATCCGGAAGTGCCGACTAGAAAATTTTCCTTTTCAGAACCCCTAGAGACCGAAAATGACGGTGGTTCAAATTTGTAAATATATATATATATATTTGTCTGTTCGCGGTTTTCCGGCTCCCCTAATGGTCCGATTTAGATGAAATTTGGTACAAAAATCTTTCGTCTAATTTAAAAGGTCAAGTTCGTTAACCAGCAGAATCCGCCCACCGGAACATGGTTTTTGGAGCGAATTTCGCGCGAAAAAATCGTTCCGCTTACTTCATATGCATGCAAGTACTCGTTCTATAGGCTTCTTGGCTTAGGAAAACGAATGACACCCCGCTTATAAGGTTGATACATGAAACGATCCGGAAGTGCCGACTAGAAAATTTCGCGTTTCAGAACCCCTAGAGACCGAAAATAACGGTGGTTAAAATTTGTATATATATATATATATATATATATATATATATATATATATATATATATATATTTGTCTGTTCGCTCATTTCTGGCTTCCCTAATGGTCCGATTGTGATGAAATTTGGTACAAAAATCCGTCGTCCAATTTGAAAGGTCAAGTTCGTTAACCGGCAGAATCCGCCCACTGGAAGATGGCGGTTGGGGCGAAATTCGCGCAAAAAAAATCGTAACGCTTACGTTTTTGAGTTCATGGAAAACGAATGAAACCATTTTCAAGGCGATAGCTTTAACCGTTTTCGAGAAAATTGGAAAAATAGTTTTCGAATACCGTTTTTGGTTTGGGTACTTAGAATCATGGGATTCAGTTGAAACATTTTCTGCATGTTCTACTTTCATTAAAACTAATATGTTGAAATTTTTGTTACGTTTGGAGTTTAGGAAGGGTTAGAATAAAATATTTTATTAACAGACATAAAACGTTTTGGTAACTTTGTATACTTTCCTTAATATTTCGAAAAAGGTTGAGAATCTTGCGAAACGTAAGATTACCATTAGAAAGCTTACTAAATGCTCTACAAAAATGGTTCTGATGAAAGTTTTGATTTGGCATTGTCAATCGGAGAAATAAGTCCTTAAACCTTTAAAGTAATTGATTTCGCTTATTCGAACTGTTCTTTTTGTCTTTGATTTTGGTACTTAGAATTATGGGATTCAGTTGAAACATTTTCTGCATGTTCTAATTTCATCAAAACTAATATGTTAAAATTTTGGTTACGTTTGGAGTTAAGGAAGGATTAGAATAAAATATTTTATTAACAGACATGAAATGTTTTGGGAGCTTCGTATACATTCCCAAATATCTCGAAAACGGTTAGGAATATTGGCAAACGGAGGGTTACCATGCGAAAGCTTACTAAATGTTCTACAAAAAAGATTCTGAAACAATTTTTGATTAGGCGATGTCAATCGGAGAAATAAGTGTTTAAACTTTGAAGTAATTGATTTCGTTTATTCGAACGGTTCTTTTTGTTTGTTTTTATTCTTTGTTGTTTTTTCATTGCTTATAGTTGGATAATGTATTTGACAATAAAACATATTAATTAAAATAAGAAAAACAATTCATTGTTAAAAATATGTCAGGCTGTACCGTATGAAATGTCAGTTTTGGATTTTCTGATTTCCTTAAAATGTCTTGAAACTGTCGAGGCTCCTACTCCGAGTTCTTTGGCATATTCCCTAGTGTTTTCAATTCCTTATAGTAGTCAAATGTATTTGCCAATAAAAAAGGATACGTATAATTAGAAACGATATTTTATTTTTGCGGAATCTTGGGATTCTCAGATGCCGTATGAATATCTATTAGGCCCCCTTCGTATATTGTCCTTAATATCTCGAAAAGGGTTAGGAAATCGTGGCAAGTGAAATATAACAGTTCGAAAGCTTACTGAAGTCTCCACAAAAAATGTTTTGAAGAAATGTTTGATGGGGTCGTCACATTAGGAGAAATAAGTGCTTAAAACTTAGTTAGTTTCGTTTATTTAAACGGTAAACGGATCTATTTGTGTGTTTCCCGCAGTTTTTTTTTCACTGCTCGTTATTTTTGTACTTGCTTATAGCAGTCAAATGTATTTGTCAGTAAACAGGATACGTATAATTAGAAGCAATATTTTGTTTGTTAGAATTCGAAGATGCCTTATGAATTTCTAGATTACAGTACTAGTGTTGATTTCGTTCTTTAGAATTGTTCTTGGTATTCCCTATTTTCATCTGTTGCCCATAGTTTTTTATTGTTAGTAGTTTTATCTTATTGATTATAGAATATAAATCTATTTGGCTATAAAACAGGATACGTAAAATTAGTAACAATATTTCGGAGATTTCTGAGCGAAATGCTTTTAAGATTTTCTACCACCACGAACGGCGTTTTTCCTCTATTTTTATCGACTAGATAGGCTTTATTTGGCATATTATTCTATGCATGTTTTATTTAGCAGGGGATTCTGATGAAATGTCGTGTTTTTGCTGTGGATTTTAATTACGATGTGTCTAAGATTGGGTAACATTAGCGAGTCTACATAGTTAAGAACCGACGACGGAGGTTTACTTCTTTCTATGATTTAGTCTACATATGTATATTAAGTCCTAAATCCAAAAAATAAACTTCACAACGGTTAGATACTATGAGCGACTAGAGAGTGGATTCAATGCCCGTACAAACATAAGGTCCGCAGGAAATTTACCTGCTAAGAGTTAATCCTCAAGAATTGTAAATATACCCCAGGTATCTGCCGACACAAATACAAAGCCTAGGCGGAGAGCACCCCAAAATCACAGATCAAAACATAGTTATATACTAAATATTCATAAAGACTACTTAGTTGTAACCCGATTCATCAATTAGCAATCAATAGTTTTCAACACAGGTTATATAGGTACTAAATATTGATAAAAATTATTTAAGTAGAAAAAAAAAAACAAGATTTATCAAGACTTGTTTTTGGTCCATTTGTAACTACTCCATAGACTTAATTAGGTATATTATTCAATATATCGACTCGTTATTCGTCAAGACTTGTTATTTGTCCTTCTGTAACTGGCTGGGAAAATTTCGGGGGGGGGGGCTGAGACCATTTCCAGGGTATGGAATACTAACTATTTAGAGCTTGGAATAGTTTTAGGAAACTAAAACGCTATTAAACGTAAAATAAAATATGTTTTATGAAATAAGTGATCTTATTTAATTTATTTTTAAGGGTTTTACGACAAGTTTTTATCATCAATTCAAAATTTCGGGAGGGGTGCAGCCCCCTCAGCCCCCCCCCTCATATACGCCCATACTTTTGTATCTACTAGAAATGCTTTATTAGGCATATTATGTATTGATTTATAGAGCTTTGCTTTAGAAAGAGAGCCGGATTGTGTAATTTCCGCTTCTGTGTATAAGTTAGCTACTGTCGGTCTCCCTGACGCCTTAATATCACTTTTATTCGAGATGTTCGAGAGGATTTTGACAATATTCACGAGATATATAAAAAAAATAAGTTTATTTCTTTTCTAAGCTTATCAAGTTACACTAGGGACATGATCGGAACCGCGCTAAGATGATGCAGTTCCTGCGAGACGGACTTTTGGTTTTGCTACTTACAATCATGGGATTTAGTTGAAACATTTTTTGCATGTTTGAATTTCATCAAAACTAATATGTTAAACTTTTGGTTACGTTTGGAGTTATGGTGGGGTTAGAATAAAATATTTTATGAACAGACATGAAAAGTATTGGGAACTTCGTATACTTTCATTAATATCTCGAACACGGTTGGGAAATTTTCATAAGTGGATAGAAACTATTTGAAAGCTTTCTAAATTCTCTACAAAAAAAGATTCTGAAACAATTTTTGATTAGGAGATGTCAATCGAAGAAATAAGTGCTTACAACTTCAAATACGTCTGTTTAGTTCTTATGAACGGGTTTTTGTCGTTCTTTTTGTAATTTTTGTCTCTTTCCCTTAGTTTTTTATTGATTTTTATTTTTGTAATTTCTTTTGTTAGGAAAATGTATTTGTGTGTAAAACAGGATAGGTAAAATGAGACCAATATTCTGTTGCTAGAAATAATGAAAAGTTTTGGGAACTTCGTATACTTTCATTAATATCTCGAAAACGGTTGAAAATCTTGGGAAGCGAAAGGTTACCATTCGAATGCTTACTAAATGGTCTACAAAAAAAGGTTCTGAAGAAAGTTTTGAATAAGCGATGTCAATCGGAGAAATAAGTGCTTAAACTTTGAAGTAATTGATTTCGTTTATTCGAACGGTTCTTTTTGTCTGTTTTTATTCCTTGTTATTTTTTAATTTCTTAAAGTTGGATAATGTATTTGACAATAGAACAGATTAAGTAAAATAAGAACAACAATTCATTGTTAGAAATATAGCTTGCCAAGAGAAAGAGATTCGATGACGTCTTTTGAATATTTTCAATTGCCTTTATGCTGTTGGTTTTTTATTTTATTTTTAAATTGGTTTTATTTGTAGAATTATTACTATAGTAGAAGAACACAAGAAAATGTGAAATTTTTTAATATTTTTCAATGCATTGAAACCTACTAAATAGGTATCTCTAGAAGAGGATAAACCCCTTTGAACAAAGGGCGAACCAAATATCATCTGTTTCTAGTCTAAGCTTTTCAAATGACAAAAGGGATATGAACGGAACCGCGCTAAGATGATGCAGTTCCTGCGAGTCGGACTTTCCTTTTAATTGCAATCTAGTGTTGTTTACATGAAGCAAATTTTCTTATACTGTTGCAGCTAGAGCCATCTTGAGTGGTGGAGCCATCTTCTGTTTTCTGCTACAAACTTGTTTTTCAAATATTATGAGAAATGAGCGATTCATATTCTGTGAGTGCTCCTTTATTATGAAATAGGGTGAATGATACATACATCAATACTCCTTTTTATGAGTTGATACATAAGTAATATGAAAATTGTTAGGTAAAACATAATCACATTTAATTTTATTCATTTGGATTAAAAAATTGAATTATAACCTGTAGTACGGCGCTAATGACCTAGAAGTAGATGCGCCGTAAAAAAAAAAAAAAAAAAAAAAAAAAAAAAAAATAACCTGTAGTTTTTGTTTAAATGGTTCAGAAATTAGCTAATATAAGAGAATATGGATTAATCTATCTATGTCCTAGAACAAAATTACCAAAAAATAGCCTTTTGTAAATGAAAAATTTTCCGGAAAAACAAAGCTGAAAACTTTTTGGAAAATTTTCCACCCCACATCTCTAAATATGGGCTTAAAATATTTTGTTTTGACCAAAAGCCATCACCCCTCGAAGGATGTGGGTCGACTTACCAGTAACCCTGTATATATAAGGGGTGGTGAAATAAAACATAAGGTTCTAATGGATTAATTTAGAAAAACTAATTTAGACTTTCTCGCGATTTCGAAGTTAGTTTTAGTTTAATATAATCACTTCTTGAGTCCACGATATTCTTCTGTTTACTTGATTTCAAAACGTTATCTTCTCCTTTCGATTCTTCTTGTTCTTCATTCTTGGAGTTGGTTGCTTCTTTTTAGCGCGGTTACTCCCTATCTCCATAGGGAGAACCCGCTTATGAGGTTGACCTCATGACGCAATCCGGAAGTGCCGACTAGAAACATTCACGTTTCAGGCCCTCTAGATCACGAAAATATAGGTGGCTAAAATTTGTATATATATATATATATATATATATATATATATATATACATATGTATATATATGTATATGTATATATTTATATATATGCTTGTCTGTTCGCTCTCTAGCAAGCTCAAAAATGGTCCGATTTCAACGAAATTTGGTACAAAAATCCGTCGTCTGATTTGAAAGATCAAGTTCGTTAACCAGCAGAATCCGCCCATTGGAAGATAGCTTTTGGGGCGAAATTCGTGTAAAAAAATCGTAACGCTTACGTTTTTGTGTTCATATGCTTGCAGGTACTTGTTTTATATGTTTCTTGACATGGGAAAACGAATGAAAACATTTTCAAGGCGATATCTCTAATCGTTCCTGAGAAAAGTGGAATCAATGTTTTTGTAAGTCATTATTTTTTTGTGGGTACTTAGAATCGCGGGATTCAATTGAAATATTTTCTACATCTTGGAAATTAATCCCATCTAATATGTTTAAATTTTTGTTATATTTGGAGTTAAGGAAGTATGGGAAAAAAATATTTTATTTTAAGTTTTCGGATCTTCATACATTTTTCGTAAATATCTCGATAACGGTTGGGAAATCGTGGTAAGTGGAAGGTGACCATTCGAATGCTTGCTGAATTCTCTACAAAGAAGGTTCTGAAGCAATATTCGATGGGGCTACGTCAATCAGAGATATAAGCGCTTAAAACTTACAAAGTATTTGTTTTGTTGTTTTGTAAGGGGTTTTCTCTTTGTTTATATCACTTTTTAATTGGTTGTTTCTTGTTTTAAATTGCATTTATCAGTAAAATTAGTATTGCAGTAAAATAAGCTAAGAAACGGTGAAAGGTATTGGTAATAAGTTTGGAGAGGCTGTGGTAATCAAGATGGCAGTGGCTAATCATGATGACGTATGCATAGTTTTTTTTTAATTCTCCTTTCTATTTAACCTTCCTCATAGCCTTCGACTGAAGTTATCGTTATTTCTTATTTTATAGAAAGATTTAACCCACGACAGAATGGAATTTATTCGCCATGAATCATATATTTACAGTTGATTATAACAGTAAAACGAATTTGCTAGTAAAACAAGATACTTAAAATGACAACGAATTTTTGGTTGTTTAGAATAGAGCCTTCTTAGCAGTAGTCAAAGAGTAAGTACGTTTTCAGTACCTAATTGTATTGATTTATACAGATTAAGAATTACCGGCTTCTGTGTAAGTTGGCTACTGTCAGTTTCCTGTGATTTGTGATGCTAATATATTCGATTTCTTCGAGATGTATGTAACCGCGCTAAGATGACGCAGTTCCTGCGAGTGGACTTTTTCTCCGATTGATTTATTTAATAATATTCTACATTTTTTCAATCTAGACAACAGGATGTGCCCAGCTGTTATATTAGGATGTTTTGATGAATTTCTAGTGGATAGGTTTAATTTGGACAAGATAATATTTTATAGAACTTCAATTCTTCTATTTATTGTTTGAATTAATTTTACAAGTTTAGACAATTTTCCTGGGAGTTCTACTGGTAAAACTGAAGGAGAGCGTCCTCAGCACCGATGTTTTTTTCAATTTTTGCACTATAACTTATTTTGATGCACTAAACACGAATCCGTTAAAAAAAAAATGTTGCTCTCAACTAGGAAAGAAGTTATTAAGCACTAAAGTTCATTGTTATTGAGGTTAAAGTTGGCGTAAACAGCGTATTTGTACAACATGCGCATGCGCAGAAATCTACCTTTGGGAAACAAAGAACTCTCATTTGAAATGTTGATAAACTATTTAAAACCTCCATAAGAGCGAGTTGGATTGACTAGAGTTTTGATATCTTCTTGAGCGTGCGGAAACGCATAGCAAGTCTGCCTAAAAGTCGTTCTAGACATTCTTCTTAATATGCATGTTTATTAATACGCTGTTTACGCCAACTTTTATAGCCTCCTTAACAGTTTTTTTTTTTTTTTTTTTTTTTTTTTTTAACGGATTTGTGTTAAGAGCATCAAAATACGTTATAGTGCAAGATTTGAAAAAAAAAAAATCGGTGCTGAGGACGCTCTCCTTCAGTTTTACCCTTCTACTTTATTAGTAGCTTTAGAGGTATATATCGTGCAAACAGTCCAGCAAGTGTTGAGTGATAATTTAATTAACGCACAGACCATCCTGAAGCGAGTTCTTGTCACTTGTCACTTAGCCAGCTTTAATGAAAGAGACTAACACTAATGACAACTACTAATCCTGTGTAAGCTAGGCATAATATTAAGCCATATTTACATGTTGGTCTTTGATAAGGAAGGAAGGTGAGCCTTATCAACCCTTCATCTGCTTAAGTTAAGCACAGCACCTTAGGATCTATCACAAAAATGTTAAGGAGGAGCTTAAAAATAAGTTTTTAAATCGGCTGCGATTAGTATTAATAAGTAATTTACATGGGAATTAACACTTGGGTAATACCTTCATTAACGTATAGTTTCGGTGTGAAAAAATTGTCGGATACGTCACTAGGGGATTTGGATTGGATTGGGTTTCAGGGCAAACAACTTTGTGGTTCTCATTGCCCGATTTTTTTGTTTAGATTATGTTTTGTGTTAGTGTAATTTGCGTTGTGATATGAAAAAAATGTTGTGATACTAGGGGATTTGGATCGACTCATTCGAACTGAAATGACTAAAGCACGCATGCACCATCCAACATCTTCAATGGCAAGGCTGTATTTGACAAGGAAAAAAGGTGGCCTTAGCCTCATCAATATTCAACATTTATGTAGATCTCAAGAAAGTAATCTCATTATATGAGATCGAGTGACATCCATCTATTTAAGAAAATTTTCAAATTGGACGAGAATTATACGGCATTAAAATTGAAGGAACCTGATCTAAGAACAGATTCGTTTTAAAAGATATTAGTATTTCGGACAAGTGCAGATTATGTAACAAGGCGTATGAGTCGATTCAACACGCGACGGCGGGCTGCGAAATTCTTGCGGGATCTGTTTACCTTCAGAGACACAACAATGTTGCCAAGATATACCATCAAGCAATAGCAGAAAGGTTAGGCATTATGGAATGTACGGTACCTTATTATCGCTACGTCCCTCAAAGACTTCTAGAAAATGATAGAATTAAAATCTACTGACAGGAAGCTATGATTACGGACCGAACCGTTCACCATAATAAACCAGATATTCTCATCATCGACAAGCATAATAAGACTGATGATATAATTGATATCTCAGTGCCGAATGATGAGAATATCCGGAAAGCATATGCCGAAAAGCTGCGAAAATATCAAGACTTGGCCATTGAGTTAAAAGATCTCTATAAATTAGATTCCGCTAGAGTTACTGCAGTTATTATTTCGACCAATGGTTTGATACCGAATACTACAGTCAGTGCCTCCAAATACCTGAAATTGTCAGAGGAACACTTAATATTATCTCAGCAAGCAGAACTACTCAACACTGATCATGGGCGTATATAAGGGGGGGGCTGAGGGAGTTGCAGCCCCCCCCCCCCGAAATTTTGATTTGATAGTAAAAATGTGTCATAAAACCCTTAAAAATAAATTAAATAAGATCACATAGTTCATATAAAATATTATATTTATATTGCAATAGCGTTATAGTTGCATAAAATTATTAAAAGTTGTAAATTGTTAGTATTTCATACCCCGGAAATGGTCCCAGACCCCCCGAAATTTTGCCAGCCCCCCGAAATTATTTTCTATATACGCCCATGGCACTGATAAATTTGTTAGAAAATGCCCAAAATTACTAATCAATTTTTGCTACTAATGAATTTGTAATCTTATTGTTTATTTTCAGAACCAAAACATTGAAGATAGTAACTGATGTAGTTCAATATGCAACTTTTGGAGTTCTTACCTGTTACCTGGTTATTAACATTATGAAACGGAACGGATACCAAATCTTCAGCGACATGGGTAATCTTAATCATGTATTAAACGAAATCATTTAAATATAAATAATAATTTATATTATTTAGTGGCCCAATCTTCTTTAAGCCACTATTTTTCATGCGGAAGGTAAACAAAATTTTAATTTGTTAAATAAAATGTAATTAATTTTTATCCAGTGACAAAATATTTTTAGATATTTTAATCTAGGTAGTAGTAATCTCATTTTAGACGTGGCCATTGTAAGCCTTAATACCATTGGGCACTATTTTTAGTTTATTGAGTTTTTTTTGCTCGAGAAGAGGCACCTAAGGTGTGAAACATGTAGAGCAAAAAATAAATTAAATTGACATTGTTAATTCTGTTTCTTTAAACTTCCGCCTGAAAAATACTGGTAAAATATTTCAGCTTTGACATATTATTACAAAATAGACCAAGCAAATTTCAGATTTGATGAAAAAAAATCTATGAAGTCTGGAAACGATTTTATTTATTCAAATAAGCATCAAATATCAATAATATAATATTTGCCCCAATTTCTGAGTCCAAGTTCTGAGAGATAAAATTTACGGACGTTTCACTGTTTATCTCAATTCCTCTGAAAGAAAAAAAGTTTATTATCATCAAACATTTAGATCATTAAATTGTGCCTCGATTGAGTTTAAATTTGAACGATTTGATTTGAAAAAAAGTTACGAAAAAACATAAATTGTTTTCCTTTTTTGTGTAAATTCAGATTTTGGCGCAATAACACTTGCGAAATGGAAAGTATATATATGTAGTACATATATATACTTTCCACTATAGAATGTACATATTATGTACATTATATAATATCCCACAACAAGGAACGACATTAAGAAATATCTAAAAACATTTTTGCCATCAATGTATCACAACTTTTCTCTATTAAGGCTTGTATTTTTTTAATGATATTATTATTTTGATTTTAGTAAATCCCTTATTTGGTTTCAGAGCAATGAGAGTAAGTGGAAGAATACGGGAGAATTCTCAATGTTCGAAAAATATAATTACATATTTCAATTTTCATGTAAATTACATCAAGAGGATGATTAAATTTGAGCTCTCTAAGGATACAAATCGTATGAAACAAATCATTTATTCGATATGAAAAGTTTATTTAAAAGAAGACATTTAAAGCCCTTTTAAAAGAAGAAGTTTTTGTAAAAATCCAGCCATTGACTTCAGCACCCCTTTATCTTAGTATTACTTATTCTTATGTAAATATCATTTCTTATTATATTTGTAAAAAAAAAAAAAAAAAAAATAAATAATAAGAGTTAGTCAATCTATTGTAATCCTTGAAACTTGGATCTTCGGTCCTTTTAGCGCGGTTCCTCCCTCCCTCCATAGGGTGAATCACCATAACAGTGGTTCAAATTTGTGAGTGTGTATATATATATATATTTGTCTGTTCGCTCTCTTTATCTCACAAATGATCCGATTTTGATGACATTTGGTACAAAAATCTTTCGTCTAATTTGAAAGGTCAAGTTCGTTAATCAGCAAAATCCGTCCACCGTGGAACGTGGTATTTGGAGCGAAATTTGAACGAAAAAAATGCTTGCAAGAACTCTTTTAATTAGGCTTCTTTGCATAGGAAAACGATTGTACCCATTTTTAAGGCGACAGCTTTAACCGTTTTCGAGAAAAGTGGAAAAACAGTTGTTGACTCAAGTTTTTGGTTGGTATACTTAAAATCATGGGATTCATTTAAAATGTTTTCTGAATTTAGGAAGGACTAGAATAAAACATTTTATTTATAGACATGAAAAGTTTTGGGAACTTAATATTTTCCTTAATATATCGAAAACGGTTGGGAATCTTGTTAAGTGGAAGGCTACCATTCAAAAACTAACTAAATGCTTTAAATCCTGAAGCAAATTTTGATAAGGCGATGTTAATCGGAGAAATAAGTGCTTAAATCTTTAATTTTGTTTGTTTTGTTCTTTTGAACGGGGTTTTGTCCTTGTATAAAACACTTTTTAATTGTTTTTTTCCCCCAATTGCATTTATCTGTAAAATTAGTATTATCGTAAAAAAAATAAGAAACAGTAAGTAGTGAGTTTCTAGTGCGAACCTTGACGAGGCGAGGGAGTCAGTTTTCTATGTCAGGTAGTGAGGTATGTATCCTTGCAACCGTGACCTATTTTGGGTCATAAATTATTTCATGAAAGGTCTAACCAAAATTATAACTGTTTCTATTTCAGCCTTTCCGAAGGACATCAGGGATAAGAACGGAACCGCGCTAAGATGATTCCTACGAGTCGGACTTTTATACGTCAAAGTCATCACAACTCCTACCTAGACTAGCCTGCTGATCCCTAAATTCTTTATGATAAACAGTCTGGACTATCTCTACCTGTTCAAGCAAAGTCTTGTGTCTATTCTCTAGGCAATTCCCAACAATCATAGTTATTGAAATTATTGAGTGTTATTATTTGATAGCTTCCTATATCCGTCGGTGACCCAGATTACTTTCCATCCAACCCCACGCACTGCTGCCCCTTCCCTTACCACCGGCGCAGTTTTGTTGCGGCCATGCTAGTAGTCAGTGCAATGTTAACCAGAAATCCCGGTAAACACTTCTTTCTCGTTTCTCCAACCTAAATACATGGGGGCAGACAAATACTTATAGGCTACTGCCACTGCCTGTCCTTCGTAGCGCTCAGAAAGTCGCCAATCTTATAGGCCAATACCTAGCAGGAAAAAGTGCTCATGATCAAACACCAGGCTGGAATCAAGATATTTTAGGAAACTCTTTTTCCTGGCGACAAAAATCACACCTCTTGCTAGTGAAGCGGACGGTTTAATTGGATCTAAAGCACTGCTAGACGATTGAAAATATCAAGACTCTCTCTAGAAATTTTCACACCGACCGACATCTGCAAAACTGTCTAGCAAGAAACTTGATCTTTGCAATAATCTTTCAGTGGCTTAGATCCAGTCAAAACCTTGGTTTTAGAATTGTTAAATATTGTTTGCACAACGTTTCAGACTGGTGTTCAATCACGTCTCGATACATCGATTTGAAGTGGTTATGTGCTTGTTGTGTTTTTGGATGTGAGTGGTGAATTTGTCAGAGTAGTGGCCGACTGTTTAGAAAGCCCCAGAATATCGGCTGTCCGTAGAAAACAGTGTTCGGGCCCCAAGTGTAGAAGTTGGTGTTTGATGTGTGTGAGAGACGAGTGAAGGAGATAGGGTTTGGATTGTTGGAAGAGGTCTAGGTGACGGGCTGGCTACAGGTTGAGGAGGCCAGGAAGAGAGGAATGGAGGGATAGGGAGATTGAAGAAGTTAGGTAAAGATATGTGCAGGAGGAACATGTGTTTCAATGAATGACAGAGAAGATGGAATGGATCAGCTTTGGGAAGATGGCTGCCCCCCTGCATATGCTTAAGTCGGGTATCTCTTCAGCATTGGGAAGATGGCTGCCCCCCTGCATATGCTTAAGTCGGGCATCTCTTCAGCTTTCATGGAGTTAATTTCGTTGAACATACAACATTAAGTTGGGTAAATGTGAAGGAGCGCGGTCTCCACACCGATCGTTTTGAAATGTTGCACTATAACGTATTTTGATGCACTAAACACGAATCCGTTAAAAAAAAGCTCGCTCTCCACTAGGAAAGAAGTTATGAAGCACTGAAGTTCACTGTTATGCGGGTTCTGAAAGCTGACGTAAACAACGTATTTGTAAACATGCGCATGCGCGGAGATGTAAGATTGACATACTTTATTTGAAATGTTTAAAAACTATTTATTCACAAATCATTGTAAATTCGGGCGTCATCACCTGTCGTAACATGTCACTTTTGGGCATACGTGCTGTGCGTTTCCGCTCGCTACGCTCGCTCAAGAAGATATCAAAACTCTAGTCAACCCAACTCGCTAAAATTAATAGAATTCTATTATGTAAGATTGGCAAACAAAGAATTGTTATTTTAAATATTTATAAGCTATTTATTCACAAATCATTGTAAATTTGGGCGTCATCACCTGTCGTAACATGTCGCTTAATATTTTTGAATAAATAACTGGAGATAAATTGAAATGATTGAGAGTAAATTTCAATTAAACATCCTTATTACGGACTTTTCCATACCCGCGCATGCGCATATTGACAAACTTAGTAGATTACATTACCTTTCAGAACCCGCATAACAGTGAACTTTAGTGCTTCATAACTTCTTTCGTAGTGGAGAACGAGCTTTTTTTTTTTTTTTTTTTTTTTTTTTTTTTTTTTTTTTTTTTTTTTTTTTTTTTTTAACGGATTCGTGTTTAGTGCATCAAAATACGTTATAGTACAACATTTCAAAACGATCGGTGTGGAGACCCCGCGTCTTCACATTTACCAAAATGAGTTTTTGCATATTCAATAGTTTGACATGGTAGGGACGATATGTTGGATATTATGTCAGTTGTGTTGGATATTATATCAGTCTTTGTATGACTACAAGCTCTTAATCTTGTTGCCCCTAACCACTTCAACTGATTGTCCCATATAATAGCCAACATATATCAGCTACAGTTAAGTTTTATTAAAAATATTACTTGGAACTATTTTGCCCCGACCCCTTCAATTATTCCAATTTTCCTGAGTGTTTCCTAAAACCCGAGTAGTGGTTTGTAGTTGCTGTCACAACATGCATCACTTATATTTCCCGATCGCACATCACAAACAGCACATCAGACCTGGAGCTGACCCCCCCCCCCCCCGTACTAAACCTTCCTCTGGAACTGTATTTCCTAGAGAATTTGTTACAACCTGCCATCTGATGAATTCTGGTGACTCACAGCAATCAGCCCCCGTACCTTCCTCAAACAACGCTCCAGCCCCAGATCAGTGGAAGCAGCTCTCTAACGTTGCACTGCTCCGGTATTTTGGAAACCCCTGAGCCGTGGGCGGCAAAACCAAAGATCGAGGAATATCATTAACCCTTTACGGCTGATTACTTCTAGTACTATGCGTATGACCTTTCTCAGCGTTAAGTCATACACTTCCAGCTCCCTTTGTATGCAAAACTCCGATTGCTTGTTATTGAAATTTTAGAAATATCATTTCCAACACAATTGGTTGCATTGAATGCAATTGCATACTTCTGCTTATTCGATGAGAATTTCTATACTAAAGTGTAGTTCCTTAAGCAGTCATCACAGTGTTAGCTCACCTCTGCTTCATCGAGCTATTAGAGGATAAGATTACAAGATTACGAGATATATATCAAGAAAGGTATGATCTATTCATGTCAATAAAACTTTTTTTTTTTTTATGGACGGAATTTAAAGCTTGATGTTCAATATATATATATATAGAGTCCATCGAATTCTAGAACCATAATCTCCAAAGTTTACTGGGTTCTACCAATAAGGACCAATGTGGTCTTTTTCAAACAGCTATGATAAAATGGATAATTTTTACAGTGGGACAACCACTGTCAATTCAGTGATTCAAAGTTGGACAACCTAGAAACGTCTCTGAGACCATGATCACTATATTTTTTTTTGTTATACATATTTATTTGAAATCTGTACAAAAATTAAAAGTACTATGATCACGTTTGTTGATACAGATATTTATTATGAACATATTGACAAAAACTGTAAAATTAAAAAAATACAATGAAAAAAGTCCGTCTCGCAGGAACTGCATCATCTTAGCGCGGTTCCGTTCATATCCCTAGTCTAATTTGGAAAGATTAAAATAGAAGCAGTTATTATTTTGGTTCCACAAGTATTTTTTTTTAATTAATTATTATAATGGCGTGTCAACCCTTAAGGTCACTAACGCCATTCCTGTGTGTAGTAAAGTCTTGAAAGGTCATGATATACGATCTTACCTGGAAGGGTCGGCTAACACTAGGTCCCGCTAGTTACAAGGTCTTGGAATCTTGGAAATCTATATTTCTAACAATAAATTGTTTTTGTTATTTTAATTAACCAGTTTTATTGTCAAATACAATATCCAACTATAAGCAATTAAAAAATAACAAGGAATAAAACAGACAAAAAGAACCGTTCGAATAAACGAAATCAATTAATTTAAAGTTTTAAGCACTTATTTCTCCGATTGACATCGCCTAATTAAAACTTTCTTCAGAACCTTTTTTGTAGAGCATTTAGTAAGCTTCCGAATGGTAATCTTCCGCTTCACAAGATTGTCAACGGTTTTCGAGATACTAACGAAATTATACAAAGTTACCAAAACTTTTTTTGTCTGTTAATAAAATATTTTATTCTAACCCTTCCTTTACTCTAAACGTAACAAAAATTTCAACATATTAGTGTTGATGAAACTCCAACATGCAGAAAATGTTTCAACTGTATCCCATAATTCTAAGTACCAAAATCAAAGACAAAAAACCCTCCCTAGGAAGGACGCTAGGCAGTTGAAAAGCTATATATCTTGGAAATCCATATCTCTAACATTAAATTGTTTTTCTTATTTTTCGAGATACTAACGAAAGTATACAAAGTTACCAAAACTTTTTTTGTCTGTTAATAAAATAATTTATTCTAACCCTTCCTTAACTCCAAACGTAACCAAAATTTCAACATATTAGTTTTGATGAAAGTAGAACTTGCAGAAAATGTTTCAACTGAATCCCATGATTCTAAGGACCCAAAACGGTATTAAAAAACTATTTTTCCCATTTTCTCGAAAACGGTTAAAGCTATCGCCTTGAAAATGGTTTCATTCGTTTTCCTAGCCCAGGAAGCATATAAAACGAGTACTTACAAGCTTATGAACTCAAAAACGTAAGCGTTACGATTTTTTTGCGCGAATTTCACCCCAAACGCCTTCCAGTAGGCGGATTTTGCTGGTTAACGAACTTGACCTTTCAAATTAGACGAAAGATTTTTGTACCAATTTTCATCAAAATCGGACTATTCGTCGGGGAGCTACAGAGCGAACAGACAAATATATATATATATATATACAAATTTGAACCACCGTTATTTTCGGTCTCTAGGGGTTCTGAAACGCGAAATTTTCTAGTCGGCACTTCCGGATTGTTTCATTGTATCAACCTTATAAGCGGGGTTCCTCCCTATGGGGGAGGGAGGAACCGCGCTAAAAACCATACAAAACACGGATAAAGCCATCCATTGTTGGCTTTCCAGAGCTGTCTCAATAAAAAGATTTTAATGATCATGATGAGATCAGGTGAATTCAGGGGAGATTGTAAGGGTGGGATTGGGACCTTCAGGATTAGGATGGTGAGAATATTTGGAGTGGAACATTTGGAAAAGCGGTTTTAGCAAGGTAAAGGACAAATGGAACGCTAAGGTCACTGTGAAGGGTTTTGTTAGACACAAAGAAAGGCCCATTAATAATTTTGGGAAGAACTTTGAACTGGAATGCCTGTATTCCGTTGATGTTGGATGGATAACTGTGATTAGATTTTAAAGATCTCCAATCAAAATGTTTACACATATTAGTTTACGCCACTATTACTGAAGGCTGATTCTAAAAATAAATTTAGTAAAAGTCCGTCACGCAGAAGCTGCATAACTAAGCACTTTCCTCAGAATTTGGGTAATGTCCATTCCAGAACAATTTGCTTAAAACATCCTACATAAATAAAATAAAAACATGAATAGTTCTCTTTTAATTTTGTAATGAGTAACTGTTCAATTATTAATTTTATAATTAATTTGCTTCCAGAGTTATGTTTACACATGGTATCTACTACACTACTTAATAAATACAAGAAACTTCATATTTTTATATTCATGATCTGACGCAGGAACAGGATACAGTCCCTCTAGTGGTAGAAAGCGCTCCTTGCGGCGGCTTTGTGAACCTACATCTGGCAATCTAATTCTATTGAAATATATTAGAAAGTAAACCCCCCTTCCGATTGACCGATTTAGCTCATTTTTACAACACTTCTTTCCCATAAGTTACCCTCGACGTGTACCGTGTTTCGTTACAATACAGCAGAAATTACGACCGCTATGAGTATATTAGTAATTTGGGTACGGAGTAAACCCCCCCCCCCCTAATGAACCGATTTAGTTTATTTTTACAACACATTTTTACCTGTAGATTACCACTACTAATACCGAGTTTTGTCGAAATATAACAAAAATCACAGCTGGTAGTGGCGAATTGGTATTGTGGGTCCGAAGTAAACCCCCCCCCCCTTCTAATGAACCGATTTAGTTTATTTTGACATCTCACTTTTCTCTCTAGATTAACACTACGAATACCAAGTTTCGTCGAAATATTTTTCAAAAATTCCGTCATGAGTGCAACCTCAATAGCTACTTTCCTTCGGAGGAAAGTGCTAAAAAGGAAACGTTCAGACGTTCAGTTCGGCTTGAAGAATTGAGAAACCCGAACATAAGATACAATTATAGATAAACATAGATTATATTTAGTGATGTAGATTCTTACAGCGTTTGCATTTTGAAAAATTGAATTGATTGAGAACTCACTCGCAGGAACTGCGGCTTCTTAGAGCGGTACCGTTCATATCGTCGATACAAAAGCAAACTAACGAATATGAAAATCAACACTTTTCAGAGTGGAAAAGTATTTATTCATAACTTTTTTTTGGACAGTCAAATATTCGGCAGATTTGACCTTTTGATAGTGGCATACTTTCCCTTTAATAGAGTGAAGTCAGATTGAAGAATTTGCCGTAAATAAGTCCAGCAGAAATTATTAAAGATGGACAATGAAAGATGCATTTTTCATATTCGTTAGTTTGCTTTTGTATCGACGATATCCCTGGTGCCCTTATTAAATGGACAGAAGCAGTTTTCGGTCAGTTTTGATCGTTCGAGAAAAATATACAATGATAACTCGAAGAGAAGGAACATTTAAGGCGCCACAACAGGAAACTGATAGTATTCTAAGCGGAAATGATCCCCGCCACCTTCTCAACGTTCGACACGGGAAACACTATTACCTAGACCAGGGCATAATTTATTTGAAATAATATTTTCGAAATAAATCATGAAATAACCTTAACAGATTATTTCAGAAATAATTTATTTTATCATTTTATTTTCATATTATTTCTGAAATAATTATTTCATGATTGATGAGATATTTATTTACGAAATGATTATTTGATCAAATAATATATTCTGATATCTTAATTTATGCGAGAATTGCATCTAAATAGATGTTTTCCTGTCAAGCCTCATTGAGCTTGACAAAACTGATTTTAAAGTCTGAGTAGCTGAAACTTCATTTAAATTATTTATTTCTTTTTTTTCTTTTTTTTTTGGGGGGTGAAATCAACCACATGGGTCATTGTTAAAGGAGAAAGAAAAAAAAAACTTTATGGTTGGATTTTATTTGAATAGTATGAATTGAGTTTATTGAAATATGCGTTTATTATGGATTAAGAGAATTTAGAAAAAATAATAATTAGTATTTTATATTGACTAAGATTACCACTCTCAGCTGATGCGAGGCAACCCCAGCTTCACAAGGCTACTCGTGTACTTTGTTACAATTACATATGTTGTGGACAAGTCCGGAGAGGATCTATATCCTCCTAAATTAATAATTAAATTTGTTATATTTTATTAAATAGTCCGGTTTCCTTCATAAAATTGATTAATTTGGTTATTGCAGTTTTGGTATCACCCAATGTTTCATCTAATGTTCCTGAAATATCGTGAGTTCTTCTTTCAAGTTCATAATTTCTACACTCTGTCAGTATATGCTTAACACTTAATAATGTTCCACAGGTGATGCACAAAGTTGGTGGATCTTTTGTCGTTAAGTGTGAGTGTGTAAGCCTCGTGTGTCCGATTCTGAGGCGTGTAAGAACTACCTCTTCCCTTCTAGCCGCACGTATTGAAGTGTCCCAGGTAGCTGTAGATGCTTTGATTTCTCTTAGCTTGTTTTCTCTAATTTGCCGCCATTCCCTATCCCAGGTAGAGCGAACTTTCTTCTTCATCGAGCAAATTATATCCTTCCGTCTGCTATTTCGTTCCCTGTTATACCGCAATGACTTGGTATCCATGTGAATATAACTTGTGTATTATTTTTCTGCAAATTATCTAGGGTAGTTGGAAGTTCAACTATGAATGGATGAGTGGAAGCCAGCTTAGGTATTGACAATAATGTTGAAAGAGAGTCAGAGAATACATAAAGTTTTGTACCGTTTGGAATAATGATATTTAGTGATTTGAGAATGGCGAGCAACTCAGCAGTATAGATGGAGCATTTATGGCTTAATGAAAATTTATTAATTCTTGAATCGCAAACTACAGCTGCTCCTACACCATCTTCGGTTTTTGAGCCATCAGTATAAACCTGACTAGCTAGTGGAATTCCTTCCGTAATTTTGTTAAATTCTGAGATAAATATGAGCGGGCTGGTGTCTTTTTTTAAATATTTAGTCAGTTTTATGTTTATGAAAGGAACGGGCAGTGTCCAGGGAGGTTTGGTGTAATTAGTCTCTTTAAGAATTAGATTCTTGTCTATGCTCTGATCGTTAGAAAGTTCTGTAGCTCTATGATAGAATGATTTCCTACAGTTGTTATGATTTTGTGGAAGAAAGTTGTCCAAAACAATTTGAAGTGGATGGGAATAAGAAGCAAAAAGAGAAATGTAATAACTAAGTGTTAGTTGTTTTCTTCTAAATTGAAGTGGAGGCTCCCCGGACTCGGCGCATATACTCACCACAGGACTTGATCGAAAGGCTCCAGTAGCGATTCTTAGTCCAAGATAATGTACGGAGTCTAACATTGCAAGAGTTTTCTGAGATGCAGACCCATAGGCCGTACATCCATAATCCAGCTTTGATCTAATGAGGCTACGATAGAGCATGAGCATGCTTGTTCTATCTGCTCCCCATGAGGTATTTGCTAGGACTTTGAGTATGTTCATGGCACGAAGACACTTGGCTTTTAGTTCTTTTATGTGGTGGACCCAGCTCAGATGACTATCAAATATTAGACCCAAGTATAATGTATGGTTTGCATAAATTATTCGCTCATTGTTTATGTACAATGCTGGTGGATTTTCAACCTTTCGAGAACTGAAAAGAATGGCAGTGGTTTTGTTTAAGGATACTGTGGCCTCATGATTATTAAACCAATTTCCTATTGAATCCAATGAATATTGGATGTGATTCTGTAGCCTACCAGGATTCTTATCGGCACAATATATCACTAGGTTCTCGGCAAATAACATGGCCTTTGTGGGGAAGACTAATTGTTCGAGAACTTTATTTATTGTCAATGTAAATAGAAAAGGACTAATAACACTTCCCTGGGGGACTCCATTTATTTGTATAAATTCATTGGAAGTGGTGAAGCCGTTTCGGATTTTGAATGTTCGTTTTTTAAGGAAACTAATTATAAATCCTAAGATAAATCCATTGATTCCTTTCTCTAAAAGACTCTTAATGATATGTCTCCTCCACACACAATCAAAGGCATTTTTAATGTCGATAAATACTGCTAAAACCTTTTCCTTTTTATTTATTGCTTCCCTAATATCACTCTCTAGTTTTATTAGATTGTCTTGCGTGCTTCGACCTCTT
This sequence comes from Gonocerus acuteangulatus, assembly GCA_946811695.1. NCBI lineage: Eukaryota > Metazoa > Arthropoda > Insecta > Hemiptera > Coreidae > Gonocerus > Gonocerus acuteangulatus. The sequence goes on along the minus strand of OX328125.1, from coordinate 108,913,142 downwards.
CTGAATCCACTTTGCCATTCAGCATGGTGGTTAAAACGTTCAAAAAACCATTGAAGCCTGTTAACAATTATTTTCTCAAATAACTTACACATGGAACATGTTAGGGAAATTAGTCTGTAGCTGGATACTTGGTCAACTGGCTTATTTTTCTTTAGTAAAGGTATTGAGATGGATTGGCCCCATATTTCAGGAATCTCCATCTTTCTAAATATTTTGTTGAAATAACGGAGAATGAATTATTTGTTTCCTAATGTTAGATTTTTGATCATAGCTATACTGATATTATCTGGACCAGGTGCGGTATCTCTTCGTGATTTGACTGCTTCAGTAAACTCTGCCATTGTAAAAGGATGGTTAAGAGGATCAAAGGGGTCTACGTGTACTGCTATTGGTTCTGCCTCCGTAATTATTTTCATTTCTAAAAAGTAGTCTAAGTATGTGCCATCGGACGAGACTGCCTCGAAGTGTGTTCCAAGAAAGTTTACAATTTCTGAGGGTTCTGTAATTAATCCTGAATTTGTTTTAATAGAAGTAAGCATGAAGTTTTTATTATTGTGGCCTATTATTTTCCTAACTTGTTTCCAAACATCTGAAGGAGGGGTGTGGCAGTTTATTTTAGTAAGGAAATGTCGCCATGAGTCTCTTTTGGATTTTTTAATGGTGTATCTTGCATTCTTTCAAGCTTCAATATACTTATTTAGATTTTCTGAACTCGGATATCGTTTAAACTTGCGGAGCTTATTCTTCCTCTCTTTAATTGCATTTTTGCACTCCTCGTTCCACCAGGGCACTAGAACTCTTGAATGTACAGACTTAGTTTGTGGAATTGATATTTCAGCTGCCATTAAAATTGTATCTGATATTTGGGAATTTAGTGAATTAATGCTAGTTTCGTTTATTGTAATTTTGGAGAAGGTAGCTCATTTCCTATATTCTTCCCAGTTTGCTTCATTTATTTTCCATTTTTGAATGGTTGGAGGATTGAGTACCCTTGGAATGATGTTTATTACTATCGGGAAGTGGTCCGAACCGTAAACATCATCCGCAGTACGCCAATTACAACGAGGAGCAATCGAAGGGCTAACTAAGGACAAATCAATGTGAGACAGGGAACCGGAAGCTGAGCATAGATAAGTGGGAGAGTCGTTGTTAAGGGGAAGAAGCAATGATGTATTCAAGAAGGATTCAATTGCTCGACCTCTGGAATCTGTAGTGTTCGAATACCATAAAATATTATGACTATTAAAGTCCCCTAAAATAGCTACAGGTTCAGGTAGCTGAGTGTAAAGATGGTGCAACTGGGCTTCGTTGAAAGGTTTGCCTGGAGGTAAGTAAAGACAACAGATGGATAACTTAAAAGGTCTATGGATTTGAATAGCTACTGCCTGTAAATCAGTATTAAGAGAGAGGGGGCTACAGGGAATATCATTATAAACTATAATCGCCACACCTCCACATGCAATCAAACCGTCTAAATAATCTTGCCTGAAAATAGAATAGCCAGGAATGTTAAAATCATTACAGTCCTTTAAGTGAGTTTCCTGGACACAGATAATATTGGATTGTAGATCGTTTAGTAATAACATTAAGTCAGGCTTATGTGAGATAAGACCATTAATGTTCCACTGTAATATACTCATAATAAGAATACAAAAGTATTAAACCTGCGATTCCAGTAATACATACAAGTAAAATATGTCATAACTGAAAAAAAGGCAGTTCCGATGTAGGAAACTACTATAGCTAAACAATTAGTATGATAAAGGCGGCGTAAAGAATGGTTGAGATTTGTATAAAATTTATTATAGAAAATACTTAAGTAGTTCAGTAAATTATATATTGTAAGGGACAGAATCTGTTCGAAGAAGTAACCATACACATAAACACATTGTGAGAGACCTGTATTATATGAGATGTTATTGTATGGAACATATATGACAGAAATAAATATTAATACAAAATAGAAAACCAATACGACTTGCATGGCTATTTTGAATAAGAATTTTGAAAACACTATGAATAATTTAGGCATTATCTGACCACCTAAATAGTGCAGTGATGTTTTTAGATTACCATAGATAGATGAATTTACTAATAATTGATAAAAAAGGAAGTTATTAGATAACAATATAATTTTATTATATTGTATTATCCCAGTACCAGGAACATATTTGACATTTTTTATTATAAAATATGAGTTTATAAATAATAGTACCATAGTCATTTGGTAGATAGAAGGGGAAAGTGAATATCAGAAAGAGTTATCCTAGTATAGTAGCCTGGTTATACTATTATATTAATTGGAGTCATATCGTGAAGGTTTCTTAGTGCGTTGGCGTTTTGGAGGATCTTCACCCCTAGCAGGTGAGATAGAATCACTAAGTGACTGGGAACGCTCTCGGGATGGAGTTTCTCTTTTATCTGTTCTTTCTGTCTCTTTTAAGGGTAGGTCTTCGTTAGAGTTTTGAAATTGCTTTTTTGGCTTTGTGCCTGTTTGAGGATTTAATGTTTTCTTAATGGGAATTTCCGGTTTTTGGATGTGGATATTAACATTTTTATTTTCTGTTTGCTCAGAAAGTAGACTATTAGATTGAATTGTTGAAGTTTTGTTTGAAACAAGAGATTCTAGATAATTAACCTTTGTAATTAAATTTTCAACAAGAGATGTGAGTTTTTCAAATTGTGTTAGGAGTAAATTGTTGGTGGATTGTTGGTTAGTTGCAAGGGCATAACTAACAGGCCCTGCTTGAATTGGTGCTGGGGGGCTAACAACTTTTTCTGCTTGTGCATACGACACTCTGTTATTATTACGATATTCCTCAATATCCCTTTCTTTTTCGTAGACTGTACATGAGGTAAACCAAGCGGGGTGGGGGCCAGAACAATGGAGACATTTTGGGTGGCAGGGGCCATCATGTTTATCCTCACCGCAAAGTGCTCTCTTTTTACAAAATCGACTACCATGCCGATAAGAATAACAATTAAAACACATTAATGGTTTAATATACGGGTTGACTCTAATGCTCAGGAAGTCTAATATTATTTTTTGTGGGGGCACAGGCATATTGAATGTCAGTATATATGATGAAGTCTCAATCTTGTTACCATTTACTGTTTTCAGTACTCTCTGAACATTAACTACATTTTGAGAGGAGAGTTCTGAGATCAACTCATCGTTTGTACATTGTGTAAATTCTTCACAGGATATAATTCCTTTAGAATAATTATATGAGCGGTGTAGTGAGAATTTAACATTGTAATTTTCATATTTAACAATATTTGATAGATTAATGTAATCGTTTTTTAGATTAACCTCTAGAATATGTTTTACTGTAAGGTAAGATTAACCTCTAGAAGTATAGCTCCAGATCGAAAAATTCTAATATTTGTTTGAGGTGCATAGCTTTTAATAAATCGACAGACCTTAAAAGGACTAAAATCTTTAAAGGTCTTCTTATCGTGATTATCTTTAATGGACATTACTAGAAATTTTTTTGTCCATTTACCCACCGGTATTTCGAAATTAAATGAACGAGGGTCGGGAGGTTTCGGCAATTTTAATCCCTCGGGCCGATCTAATGCCATTTTAAGCCAATAAGTGATTTTCTATAATCAGTATAATATAATACTATACTAAACCGAGCTGAACTAAGACTCGGAAATAATATTAATTATAATTTAAAGCTTATCTAGAAGCACCAGTCAGATCCTTGCTAAGAGAATCCCACAGCCTCTTGCATTATCTTCGAAACATTCAATAGATATATACAATCGATATATGCTTGGTGTGGCTAGTTCAATCAAGTAAGCAGTGGAGCTCTGAAAAACAGATTATATAGGTTACAATATATCGATACTCCCCATGCGTCGTTCGTGAACGACCATCCCACAATGGGGTTATGTTTACTTTATCTCCCACGTGCAAGATATTTATATTAGAATATTTCCACTTGTACTGCACTAATCATCAAACACCATTAAATGAGCCATTAATAGATAATAATAAGCAATTTTAAGTAGTTTTCACAACACTCCACTATGAAATTCCCATAAAATAATGTAATTTTCAGTACAGCTATATAGCAAGATGTTCCCCCTGTTGAATCCAAAGAGAAAGAGGTAAATTATTTATGAAATACATATTATTACATACATATTATTATGTATGTATATATATTTCTTTATATAAATAAACATACATTTTGTTTATATTATATGGATATTTATTAGTAATTAGATTAATCATTTACTTCCTTTCCTTCAGTATATGTTTTTAACACTAGTAGATAGAAAAAAGTAGAAAAGGAAATGCTAATCAAGAGAATATATTGAAGAGCTAATGGCCCAGATTTGTCGGTGTGCCGTTAAATATATATATATATATATATATATATATATATATATATATATATGTATATATATATATATAGATATATATATAAAGATAAGATTTTTTTTTCCTGGAAAATTCCTGGCTGCACCTTGCCTTGGATGTTGGCGCTAATGGCCCAGATGTCGATGCGCCGTATATATATATATATATATATATATATATATATATATATATGTATGACTGATTTATTTATTTTTTACGGCGCATCGACTTCTGCGCCATTATCGCCAACATCCAAGGTGCAACCAGGAATTTTCTCAACGAGCCGTTAGATGAGAAAATTCCTGCCGGTGGGAATCGAACCCACCATCTCCCTCATGAGAATCTAAGGCATTAACCACTAGACCACGGGGAGACCCCAATAATAATGTTAGAAGGAACTCCTGTTTTGATGGTAGTATTAACCATTCCATTATTCTCATCCAGTACAAACGTTATTTCATTATGAAGTTATTTCGGAAATAATTATTTTGCTTCTCTGTGAAATAATTTATTTCATAAATAAAAAATACTGAAATATCAATGATCAAATGGTTATTTCATAAATAATGCTTTTAGAAATATGTTGATTTATTTCAAAGAATGATCAAATTTTCAAATAATTATTTCAAGGAATAAATACGTCTAGTTATCTGTTGAAGGTTGTTTTATTTAACTATGAAATAACATTTAAAGAATATCCATTATTTCAGAAATAATTATTTCATGAATAACCATTTTATTTATTTGAGAAACAAATTATTCCAGTAGTGCCCAGGTCTACTATTACCAATACGTTTCTCATTTTCGTGCCTTATTTGATTAAAATGCTAATTTTACTATTAAATGCAATTTAAAACAGTCAGACTTCCGTAAGAACTGCGTCGTCTTAGCGCGGTTCTGTTCATATTCCTAGTGTTATTTGGAAAGCTTCGAATAGAAAAATTTATAATTCCCCATGGAGGGAGGGAGGAACTGCGCTATAAGGTCCTAATGTATTTTTCGATCGGTCGATGAAAATCGAGAAATAAGGACTTGAAACTTAGGAATTGTTAATTTTGCTCTTTTGAAAGGGTTTTTGTATCTGTCTACCTAACGTTTTATTTGTATTTAACAGTAAAATGAGTATTTGACTAAAACAAGGTAAGAAAAAGTGAAACAGTGTTACCAGACCGAACTTCGAGAAGGGGGGAGAGTTGCTTATAGTACTGTCAGGGGCGCTAACATTTTTCAAATGTGCAAAGTTGTAGTTCTCGTCGAGATCTATAAAATGGTGCCCTCGGAAATGAGTAGATAACTCTTCTAAGGGCTCAAATAGACCTATGAAGGGAAGGGTTTCCTCTTTACCTATATTTTCCATTACATTTTTAAAATGCACTAACAAAACAAAGAAGAAAATTATTTTTTTCATGGTATAGAAATGTTGCCAAAGCGTTGTATTAAGTGTGTTGAACTTACAGGAGAATATATTGAAAAACTGTAAAACCAGTTTTTTTCTTTCACCTTTCCTTCTATCCCAGGTTGGAAACTTATGGACCTTACTACGTATTCCTCATCTGAAATTCCAAAAAAGGGCACTTGAATTTATTTAAACAGTATTTTTGTTAAGAGAGGGGTAATTCAGTAGAATGTGTTCAGCACTGAAGAAAACGATTCCCATTAGTGTAAACTAAAAAAGAAAATACATAAAAATTGGGGCTTTAGGCATAAGAGTTGCCAAAATGACAGATAACAAACAATGAAGAAGATGGTGTTTCTTATGGCCTGTTGGCAGTATATGGCCTGTGGGGAAAGAATAGAATTAATAAGAGGTGGTGAAAAGTTTAAGGGTTATGAGAGATCTGAGCTTGTTATAATGCACCTCATTGGACCATTGAAAACCCCAGATGGTCCCGGAGTATCAATGTCTAGTGTGGACTCATCGGGAGCATGTTATCGGTCTATATTTTATACCCGGAACCCTTACTAGTGACCAATACGTCCCCTTCATAAGAGATATTCTACCAACACAACTTGAAGATTTGCCGCAGTCCATGTGGTTCCAGCAGGAAGGCTG
>OX328125.1:108874214-108904214 GCA_946811695.1 Gonocerus acuteangulatus | reverse complement strand
TCTATCGAAGAGAGGTGGGCTCAGATCACATCATTACCGGTAACAATCTTCATCATTATAGATGGATAATATAGAATTAACATTAGTATAAAGGTACAAAAGATGAAGGATGCATATGCGACTCCTTGAAAGAGGTCTTCATATCTCAGGAATATTCATAGCTAGGTTAAGAAGGTGGAATATTTCGAATGACCTGACAGAGTCAGCTTCTACCTTCGGTCTATTACAAACGAACTGTCTTCTTATTAAGCAAACAGGGAATAGTAGGGATTCGGCTAAAAAAAACCTCAATGCGATTTTTGTAAAAAATCTATATTCAGGACGTTTCGGCTACTCTATGGCAGCCTTCGTCGGCAATGAAAGTGCCGGGAGGCGGAGGAAGACCAAAGTTAACACTTAAGTAATTATAGTGAAAGTATATTTATATACTTCCACTATGGTTACTTAAGTGTTTACATTTCAGCTCATGAATGAACATTTGCAGTCCAGAGCAAGCATTCCGTCACCTCCTTCCGACTCAAAACCATTTTTGTTAAGATAATTCCCAAGGAGTCAAGAAGCAAAAATGGAAGAACCACCTCCAAAGAAAAAGTCCGTCACGCAGAAGCTGCATAACTAAGCACTTTCCTCAGAATTTGGGTAGTGCAGACTGCTTTCCAGAACAATTTGCTTAAAATATCCAATATAAATAAAACAAAAACATGAATAGTTCTCTTTTAATTTTGTAACTACTACACTATTTCATAAGTACAAAAAACTTCATATTTTCGTCTTTTGATCTGACGCAGGAACAGGATACAGCCCTTCTAGTTGTAGAGAGCGCTCCTTGCGGCGGCCTTGCGAACCTTTTTTTTCTGATTATATATATATATTTTTATTCGAAAATTATACAATACATCCAGTATTTTTTATAATTATTTTGTTATTGATTGCATGTCTTGTTGGACCGATAGGAAAAAAAAGGCCCATTGGCCAAAACCTATTGTCTTGAACTTTTAATACAGGTTACATTAAAGTAGCTATTTACAATATTTATACATTTCCTATTTACATTACATAGTTAGATCACAATAGGTCCCTAGGCCATTTGCGCTTAAGGCGACGGTGAGGGTTACCGGGAATGGAGGATGAGGATAGGTTATTGATTAGAGGATTGTCGTGACCAGGCAAACGGGAATGGAAGTTAAGGTATCGGGTTTTGCGCAGGGTTTGGACAAAGGGGATTTCTAGGTCATTGTGGATAGTGAAGTTTGAGACATAGAATGGAGCATTGACTTTTTTACGGAGTATTTTGGATTGAAGAGATTGGATTCGTAGGATATTGGATCGCTTGGCGCACCCCCAAACTTCCAAGCCATACGTCCAGGTGGGTTGAAGTATTGTAGTGTATATCCGACTCTTGTTCTGTAAAGATAATTTTGAGCGAGAGTCTATTAGTCTGTTTAGTAGTCTAAAACGTCTGTTTGTTTCCTGTCTTTTCTTTTGAATGTGTTGGTTCCAGGTAAGTCGTCTGTCAAGAGTAAGTCCTAAGTAGGTTACTTGTGTTTTTTCACTGATTTCTCTCTGGTAAAGATTGATGGAAGGGCAATTGGATCTTCGAAGGGAGAATGTTATGTGGGAGGATTTTTCAGGATTGACATTTATCCGCCATTTTGTGAACCATGGTTCAAGCAGTAGAAGATGGGATTGAAGGTGTTTGGAAGCAAGTATAGGATCTGAATTGGATGAGAGGATGGCTGTATCGTCAGCAAAAGTAAAGAGGGTTGTGGAATCATGGGTGGGCATGTCAGCAGAGTACACGAGGAATAAGATAGGACTTAGGATGCCGCCTTGTGGAACACCAGCAAGCTGAGGAAAGGAAGAGGACAGAGATGATCCGCACGATACGTTGAAGGATCTCTCAGAAAGATAGGATTTTATTATAAGGTAATAGGTTGAGGGAAGGATTTTTTTGAGTTTAAAAAGCAAGCCCTGGTGCCACACCCGATCGAAAGCTTGAGCGATATCAAGAAATACACCAGAGCAATACTTCTTTAGCTCAAAGGAAGAGGAGATGGAATCGACTATTCTGTGGCATTGGTGGATAGTGAAATGGGATATTCGAAAACCAAATTGGTGGGAGGGGAGGCAGGGTTCAACTATGGGGATTAGACGTTTGAGGAGAAGCTTTTCGAGGATTTTACCCATAATGGGAAGGAGGGAGATAGGGCGATAAGACGAAGGATAATGTACAGGTTTTTTGGGTTTGTGGATCATTTTGATGGTAGATGATTTCCAGGAGTTGGGAAAGTAGGTCGTTCTGAGGACTGCATTATATATATATAGGTTAGGAATAGGATAGCTTTTTTAGGTAGGCGTATTAGGATTAAGGGGGTGATCAGATCTGATCCTGGTGCCTTACAGGTTTTAAGTTTGTGGACCGCTAAGGAAACTTCATGAGGATGATATTTGATATTTATTTATTAAGAGTTTCGCAACTTTTGGCGACTTGCTCTTTAACATACATCAAGATATTACAAAATACTTTTTGCACATTGTATATATAACAAGTCAGTACATTTTATGAGGATAGCTAGTACATTAGGGAGCTAATTAATAATAACAATAACATGTTTTATATAATATATTTCACAATAACAATACGGTAATATGATAGATATTAAATAGAGTGTGAAGAGGGGAAAAAAAAAAAAAAAAAAAAAGTGGGGGGGAGGGTAGAAGAGGTAAGATTATATTGGAGATAGGGCTTTATATTTAAATGTAGGTTAATTAACTTAATTTCTTAAAAATGTAAATGATTTTATAAAGGCTATTTCGTTCATTATTTTAAATTAACTTTAGGAGGTAAATTGGAGATAAGGCTAGATTTTTGAATATAGGTTAATTGTCTTTAAGTGAGTTAGTATGGTGTTAATATGTGGACTATTTTCGGCAAGTAAGTCGTGTAAGTCATGAGGAATTGTTAGGTAGTCTCGTAATCTGCAGTCAGTAAGTATGTGTTTAACTGTTAATGTCTCGTTACAACATGCGCATACAGGTCTGTCTTGTCGTTCCATTAGATAGGAGTGCGTTAGTAAACTGTGTCCTAAGCGAAGTCTTGTAATAATAACTTGGTCTCGTCTTGTTAGGTTTTCTCTTGACCAGGGTATTATTGTATTTTTTATTTCCCGTAGTTTGCTTTGAGAGTTAGTCCATTCTGTCTGCCAGTCGTTTACTGTCTTATTTTCAGCTAGTTTGCATAGGTCAGTTGCTGTCATTTTGTTCAGGTCAGGTGTAGGTCTTTGAGTTGCAGTTTTCGCTAGTAAGTCTACTGTAGTGCTCTGTGAAATCCTTTCATGTCCAGGTAACCAAAACATAGTGATATGTCTGTTCTTTGTTTGTAGTTGGAATAATTGTGTAAAAATCTCTATGACAATAGGGTGTGTGCTGTAAATGTTTGTCATTGAGTGTAAGGAGCTTAATGAGTCAGTGCATATTGTTATGTCGTTCGTGTCTGTATCTTCAATGTTTTTGAGTGCTAAAAGGATTGCGTGTAGTTCTGCTGTGTAAACAGTAGTGTGATCGGGTAATCTTATGTGATAGGATTCGTTTCGTGTGATGGCGGCAGCGCCAGTCCCGTAGTTAGTTTTTGATCCGTCCGTGAATATGTACTGAGTGTTGTTATTTTGCCTGAACAGGGAGTTGAATACGTTTTTGTAGTGTGTCGAAGAAGTTGGGTCTGATTTTTTGTATTTTGTCAGTGTTAAGTCTAGTTTAAGGTTTTTCAGTCGCCATGGAGGTATCTCAGTAATGTTATTTGTGTGAACAGGTGTTTGGAAGAGAGTTAGGTCGCTGTGATTGTCTTCAGTTCGTAATGAGAGTGGCTTTTGCTTAACGTTTCTTTCGGTGTATTTTTCGGAGTATTGGTTATATAAAAACTCAGTGACGCATGGCGTTCCAATAGCTTTACATTTCAATACGAATTTATTACATATCATTCGACGTCTGTACTGCAGTGGAGGTTCACCAGTTTCGGCACATAAGCTTTCTGCTGGGCTAGATCTAAATGCACCGCTGACAATTCTTAGTGCTGTGTTCTGTATTGTGTCAAGTAGTTTCAAGGTGGTTGGGCTGGCAGAAGAATAAGCTATACATCCGTAATCGAGAAGCGATCTGGTAAAAGACCGGTACAGAGTAAGCATCGTAAATTTGTCAGCTCCCCATTTTGTGCTACTGAGAACTCTCAAAAAATTCAAAGATTTTTTGGATTTTTTAAGGAGCTCTTTCAAATGGGGCAACCACGTTAATTTTTTGTCCAGTGTTAGTCCGAGGAATTTGAGTGTTTCTGTATGTTGAATGTGTGTTTGATGTACTGTAAGGTGGGGGGCTGGAAGATTTCTTTTCCTTGTAAAAACAATATATTTTGTTTTGTCTCTGGAAAACCTGAAACCCGTTTTACCACTCCACTTTTCTAATTCTGTAAGTGTACTGTGTATGTGTTGTTCAGCGGTGTGAATTCGTTTGGATGAGCTGTATATAAGTAGATCGTCAGCATACATGCAAAATTTTACTCCTGGGGTGATACACTGATGGACAGAATTCATAGCAATATTGAATAAGGTTGTGCTCAGAACACCTCCTTGGGGCACTCCATTTTCTTGAACAAAGACATCCGAAAGAGTGGTACCTACCCTCACTCTGAATTTTCTTTGAGATAAATAGTTACTGAGGTACTGCAGTATTTTGCCCTGGACACCCCAATCTACCAGCTGTGATATGATAAGCCTTCTCCATACGGTGTCGTAGGCTTTCTCTAGATCTAGGGAGACGGCTAGCAAAGATTCTTTGTTTAAGAAAGCGTTTAATATGTCGCTTTCTACTTTGGCGATATGGTGCATTGTGGAATGTTGATTTCTAAAACCACACTGGTAGGGTGACAGTAATTTATTTGCTTCTAAAAACCATAAACAAACTGACCATGAGGATGAAACCATGAGGATGAAAGGATGAAGGAGGAGGAGAAAGCGGTAGGACTGAGTCTAGGAATTCGGTTACATTTGAAGAATGGGCAGGGTGTAGGATGGATTCGTGGGGACGGAATACTTGGGTAAGGTGAGATGCAGAAGTATCGGAAATTTCGGTGTCGGTTTTTGCCCAGCTGTTGTCATCTCGACGGAGAGGATGAGATGGATTAGGATGGGATAGGATTCTTTTCGTGGCTGTCCATATAGATTTGTTTTCGGGAGTAAGTTTGTGAGTGTATTCAATGAATTTTTTGTTGAAGTGTTTATGTAGTTCGTATTGTAGTTGTCTAGTCAGTTGGTTGAGCGCGTCTTGTCAGATAGATATCTTGTGGTTTGCCATATTCTTCTGGCTCTGTTTTTTTCGGTTCGTAGGAATTGTATGTGATCTGGGAAATTGGTTGCTGCAGGTGATCAAGGGGGGAATTTCTTAGTAGAAATCAGGAGTCCTGTCTGAATGTCAGTAGTCAGTTTGTTTATGGCTGCGTCAATATCATCTTTGGTCTTAAGAGGGATGTTTAGGTTTAAAGAGGAATTTAGGGAAGATTGAAATGAGCACCAATCAACTGGGGCGTTGATGAGGGGCAACACTTACTTTTACAACACTTCTTTCCCATGAGTTACCCACGACGTATACCGCGTTTCGTTACAATACAGCAGAAATTACGACCGGTATGAGTATATCAGTAATTTGGGTCCGGAGTAAACCCCCCCCCCCTCCTAATGAACCGATTTAGTTTATTTTTACAACACATTTTTACCTGTAGATTACCACTACGAATACCGAGTTTCGTCGAAATATAACGAAAATCATGGCTGGTAGTGGCAAATTGGTATTGTGGGTCCGAAGTAAGCCCCCCTCCTAATGAACCGATTTAGTATATTGTTACATCTCACTTTTCTCTCTAGATTACCACTACGAATACCAAGTTTCGTTGAAATATAACAAATATTACGGCTGGTATAGTCAAATTAGTGTTTTGGGTCCGGGGTAAACCCCCCCTCTCGGTGGACCGATTTTGGTGGTTAACGAACTCGTTCAATCGTTTGCTAATTGAACGCTATATACCACGTTTCATGAAGAAAAAAACAGAACTCTGGCCGCTATCGTGTTAACAGACACACACACACACACACACATATATATATATATATATATATATATATATATATATATATATATATATATATATATAGATATATATAAATTTTAACGGGGGTCATTTGCGGTGTCTACTAGGTAGGATCGATAAAGATTTGAAGAAATTTTTCAAAAATTCCGTCATGAGTGCAACCTCAATAGCTACTTTCCTTCGGAGGAAAGTGCTAAAAAGTGTTCTTTCCGAAGACACCATACATATGTTCTTATGTATTTCGACAAGCTGAATCCGAATCCGGAGTCCGTTTTACTCCATCACGTCACAAATTTGGCATGAAATCGTTTACGAAGAAATAAATAGAGCTTCCATGGTTTTGAGGGTCGCTTAATTTGAATCCAAGGACAAGGAAATGATATGTCTATATTGCAAAAAAAGAATTTTGACTGCAGATTCATTTCTTGCAAAATAAACATATTTGTCCTTGAAATGACGTTGATTTTGCGCTGATGTGCTGAAACAGAGCTCGGATTCGAATTCAACGACCCTCAGAACCATGGAAGCTCTAGTTATTTCTTCTTTAAGGTCTTCATACGAAATTTGACCATCAAATGCTCTTAAACCTGACGTGCTGGGGTAAAACGGACTCCGGATTCGAATTCAGCATGTCGAAATGCATAAGAATATATTTATGGCGTCTTTGGGAAATACTTTGGAAAGTTTACTAAAGTCTAGTGTAATTTCCAATGGGGCGATCTCAATCGGAGAAATAAGTCCTTGAAACTTTAAAATTTTTAGTTTTGCTATTTTGAACGGGGTTTTGTATATGTTTGCCTAATATTTTAATTGGTTGTTTTTTTAATTGAATTTCCGATGTATCCGAAAACTATGGAAAGGCTCATGAACCTTTTCTGGGAAACGTTACTTTATCTTACTTTAAATTTAAGATTTCGTTCATCGATACTCCGATATAGAATTATCAATTCTAAGGAAATTGTTTACTAAATTCATAATGAATTTTATCAGGGTCGTGGGAAATGCCCCTCTTTGTAGTTGGCAATCTTTCAATAATTCTTCCTGATTTCGGTATCATTATTGAAGTATTTTTGGGTCTTTGGTTGAATCTATCAGGAAGATGACATGGGCGTATATAGAAAATAATTTCGGAGGGGGCTGGGAAAATTTCGGGGGGGGGGGCTGAGACCATTTCCGGTGTATGAAATACTAAATATTTAAATCTTGGAAGAGTTTTAGCCAACTTAAACGCTATTACACCCAAAATAGAATATGTTTTATGAACTAAATGATCTTATTTAATTTATTCTTAAGGGTTTTATGAAATTTTTACCGATCAATTTGGGGGGGGGCTGCAGCCCCTCCCCCTTATATACGCCCATGGAAGATGAGAAGTGCTGGGGGTACAGAAATGTCATGATTGTAATCTACAACAGTTGTAGGGTGTTCATTAGGTAGTTGTTTCGGACTGTTGGATGAGGCTAGGAAGTGGGGGTCTTTGTATATATAAACTTGACCAACCTTATATTCGTGATGTATGTGTTCCGACGTTTATAGTTGGCATTTACGAATTTCGTCATCGGATGGACATCGCTTAAAGCCAATGCTATATGAGAAAAAAAATCCGACTCGCAGGAACTGTGTCATCTTAGCGCGGTTCCGTTCTTATCCCAAGTCTTATTTGCAAAGCTTGAAATAGAAACAGTTATTATTTTTAACAATGTCTTTATAATTTGCAGAAGGTCAAACATTATAAAAACTTCAATTTCCTATTTATGTCTTTTTAATATATGCTCTACATGTTTCGTGCCACTTGACGCTTCTTCAGGAGCAACTTAAATCAGTCCATTGTACTTAAGCCTCACTGACCTGAAGGAAGACCTTCAGCAGGCAGGGCCACGTCAGTTTAGAAATAGACCACGATTCTAAGTACCCAAACCGAAACTTACAAGTTTCAAAAATATATTATTTACTTTTCTTAAAAACGGTTCGATATATCGGCGTAAAAATGGTTTCATTATTTTTTCTATGTCCAGAAACCTATAAAATGAGTACCTGCAAGCATATGAACTCAAAAACGGGTAATTCTGAGCGAAAACTGCCCAGACTCCGATCTTCATGAAACTTCGTATAATTATTAATTTTAACCTAATTAAGAATAAAAACGTAAAAAAAGCTGGTGGTATAGACTAGAACAGTATTTATTAAGCACTAAAGTCGACGGTTAAAAGCTGGCGTAAACGAAGAGTTCGTTAACACGCGCATGCGCAGGAATGTCAAATTGGGAGAGCTAGAATTGACCCAACTCCGATTTTCCTTAAACTTCGTATACTTATTCATTTCGGGGTCTCCCGTGGTCTAGTGGCTAGCGCGCTCGATTCATAAACGGGAGATGGCGGAAGATTTATGTCGATGTGCAGTAAAAAAAAAAAAAAAAAAAAAAAAAAAAAAAAAAAAAAAAAAACTTATTCATTTCAACCCAATTAAGAATAAAAACGCGAAAAAAAATCGCAAACGACTAATTTTTTTCCACATTTTTCATTGTTATGATACAGCTCGTAATGTTATGATACAACTCGTTTATAGCCTGTATAACAGTCAACTTTAGTGCTTAATAAATACTGTTCTAGTCGTTACCGCCAGCTTTTTTACGTTTTTATTCTCAATTAGGTTAAAATGAATAAGTATACGAAGTTACATGAAGATCGGAGTCTGGGCAGTTTTCGCTCAGAATTACCCGAAAACGTAACGAATTTCGCTCCAAAAACCACGTTCCAGTGGATTGATTTTGCTGGTTAACGAACTACACCTTTTAAATCAGAAGAATGATTTTTGTACCAAATGTCATCAAAATCGGACCATTTTTTAGCCTGTTGGAGAGCGAACAGACAAATATATATATATATATATATATATATATATATATATATATATATATATATATATATATATATATATTTGTTGGTTCTGAAAAGTAAAATTTTCTAGTCAGCACGTCCGGATTGCGTCATGAGGTCAACCTTAAAAGCGGGGTTCCTCCCTATGGAGGTAGGGTGGAACCGCGCTAATAAAATAGAAAGTAATTAGTGAATATTATTATTCATTACTACTAAATCTTAGAAATTAATTTTTCGATATTATATTTTGTACGACAGTTTATTTGGTTTGATTGTTTTCAGCTGTTCGATAAACTGAAGTCCACCAGACCTGAAAATCTGAATAAAGTTCGTCTTATTCCTGGAGAGCTGAGCAGAGAAGATCTGGGAATATCCAACGAGCATAGGAAGGTAACTATTAATATCTCGATGAAGAGAATCATGAATATATCGCACTAGTATTTCTAAAGTGACACAACTCAAAATAAAACTCAACTGAAAATATGTCACCCTTGCCTATGGGTGAAAACATAGTGGAGCGGCGAGGGTAGAGGGTAGGCGAGAGGGGTTTGACCCTCTCGGCTACCCTCGCCGCTCCACTATGTTTTGGCAAGTGTAAATACATGCATTATTTCTAACCCTCTCGGCTACCCTCTACCCTCGCCGCTCCACTATGTTTTTACCCTATGTAGGGGGAATAGCATTAAGACAGGAAGAGTGACACAAGTGCCCTCTGGCGTACAAGCTCTGAAGCTAGGTACATACACTCACGGGCACCGTGGGGGCCCTGCCCGGGCCTTCCTAATTGGAACAAATTGTATAGGTTATGAGCTTGTAAAAAGAATGGGGTTAAGAAATATAGGCCGGCATAGCATATATTTATTGGAATGGGATCTATATTATTTTTAATGTACATAAACGACAAAACAAGTGCAGTCCCAGAATAGCGTAAGGCCCCGTTTTCCCTTTGTCTTTGTTAAGTGAATAAGGATGAGAGAAAAGGTTGGATGCCCATTTCTAGAGATGTTAGAACCACGAATCCGCAAACATTGCGTCTGGGTTGTTGGAACTGCACGCGGCTGATTCGTAAGATTCCCGGAAGATTTAAGACCTGACAAGAGTTTCTCGCACAGCCACCTGCTAAAGCACGAGTGGGGCAAAAGGGTACAAAGAGCTGGCTTACCTCCGACGGGCCAGATTCCACGCCCGTTCCTGAGGTCTTGGCCGAGATGGCGATGAGAGGTAGGTCAGTTCCAAAATAAGCTCTTATCCCCCCAAATGATATTTGATAACTCTTATCTAGCTGTCTCTCTCTGACTCAACCTTTTCTCTCATCGTAGCGATGTTTTATGACATTTATGTATGTAATAGTAAACTCAGTGTAAATTATAGTTTTGAAAGGAATTTCCGCTTCTCTAAAATATTTCCTTATTATCTATTCCTTTAAATCCCGTCCTTGCTAATCAGTCCCTTACAAGAGTATATTTCATTAGGAGTCGTAATAAAATACAAGTACCGAAAGTGACCTTTGCTGAACCGATTGCCCCCTTTTATTCTCATTTCGCTCAAAACTCGAGATGAAAATAATTTTAAAATGTCCAAAGTCCTATAGCAAAGTACTAGAATTTTCTGTCTGGGTATGAGAAGTGGGGGCCCGTAATCTGGTCCTGGGCCCGGCTCTGAGATGTGGCGGCCCTGATAAGGGGTGGCTGAGCGGGCTGCAGCTCATGGGCGTATATAGGAAATAATTTCAGAGGGGCCTGGGAAAATTTCGGGGGGGGCTGAGACCATTTCCGGTGTATGAAATACTAACTATTTAGATCTTGGAAGAGTTTTAGCCAACTAAAATGCTATTACACCCAAAATAGAATAATTTTATGAGCTAAATGATCTTATTTAATTTATTTTTAAGGGTTTTATAAAATTGTTACCTATCAAATCAAAATTTCGGGGGGGCTGCAGCCCCCCCCCCTTATATACGCCCATGCTGCAGCTCCCCTTAAATCGGTAAAAATGTGTTATAAAACCCTTAAAAATAAATTAAATAAGATCAAATTGTTCAGGAAAAATAGTTTTTATTGGGTGTAATCACGGGCCCCCCTTCTCAAAGCCGGGCCCCTATTCTCAGAGACAGACTGAATATTCTATTACTTTACTATAAGACTTTGGGCATGTTAAAATTGTTTTCATCTTGAGTTTTGAGCGAAATGAGAACAAAAGCCGACAATCGGTGCAGCAAAGGTCACTTTCGGTACTTGTAGTTTTATTACGACTCCTAATGAAATAAACTATTCTGGGACTGCACTTGTTTTGTAGTATATGTACATTAAAAATATATATATAGATCCCATTCCAATAAATATAGGCTACATTTCTAAACCACATTCTTTTTTAAGTTCACAACATATACATTTTTTCCACTTAGCGAGGCCCGGCCCGGGCCCGGGATAACTGTACCCGGTTGCCCCCCCCCCCATACGGCGGCCCTGGGTGTATTAGCGTTTTAATTGGCTAACAATTCCAAGTTCAAGATTCCATACCCCCATTTTTTCTCAGCCTCCCCCGAAATTCTTCCAGCCCCTCCTGAAATTATTTTCTTTATTTCTATATACGTCCATTTATTTTAAAGGACTTCGTTCCTTCCTCCTTCCCCAGAGGGGGCTCTTGAAGCCCGTAAAAACGGATAAAACTTTGTAGGGAAAGTTGATTTTTTTCTTAAATTTTATGGTTATATATATGAAAGAAGGGCATTGGAGGCTTTAAAAGGCCCACTTTGAGCTTCGTAGTGTTATGAAGTGTGATTATATATGTTAGATACATGTTCTTACAGGAGCTAAAGGAAAACACCAGTCTAGTTTTCCACGTGGCAGCAGATGTACAGTTCAGCGAAAGTTTAAACGATGCTTTGATACAAAATGTCAAAGCTACCAAAACAATGTTGGACTTTGCGCTCACTTTGAAAAACCTAAAGGTGAGAATATTCCTGTTTTTCTTAACTTACTCCTAATTGTATGAAGATAATGTTGATTATACTTTAACTGGTCCTAGGCCTTCGTCTATCTGTCTACTGCTTATTGCAACTTCAACAGACCTCCAAAGGAATCTATCGAGGAGATACTTCCGGCTTGTCAAGATTGGAGGACGCTACTCAAATTGCAGGAGACTCAGTCTTCAGTCCTGCTCGCCTTGCATGAGAAGTCTGTCATCACAGAATCATTCACTACTAGCACAGAGCAAACACAGAATCATTCACTACTAGCACAGTGCAAACACAGAATCATTCACTACTAGCACAGTACAATCACAGGGTCATACACTACTAGCACAGTACAATCACAGGGTCATACACTACTAGCACAGAGCAAACACAGGGTCAAACACTACTAGCACAGTACAATCACAGAATCATTCACTACTAGCACAGAGCAAACACAGAATCATTCACTACTAGCACAGTGCAAACACAGAATCATTCACTACTAGCACAGTACAATCACAGGGTCATACACTACTAGCACAGTACAATCACAGGGTCAAACACTACTAGCACAGTACAATCACAGAATCATTCACTACTAGCACAGAGCAATCACAGAATCATTCACTACTAGCACAGAGCAATCACAGGGTCATACACTACTAGCACAGTACAATCACAGGGTCAAACACTACTAGCACAGTACAATCACAGGGTCATACACTAATAGCACAGTACAATCACAGGGTCATACACTACTAGCACAGTACAATCACAGGGTCAAACACTACTAGCACAGTACAATCACAGGGTCATACACTACTAGCACAGTACAATCACAGGGTCAAACACTACTAGCACAGTACAATCACAAAATCATTCACTACTAGCACAGAGCAATCACAGAATCATTCACTACTAGCACAGTACAATCACAGGGTCATACACTACTAGCACAGTACAATCACAGGGTCAAATCTACTAGCACAGTACAATCACAGAATCATTCACTACTAGCACAGAGCAAACACAGAATCATTCACTAATAGCACTGTACAATCACAGGGTCATACACTACTAGCACAGTACAATCATAGGGTCAAACACTACTAGCACAGTACAATCACAGAATCATTCACTACTAGCACAGAGCAAACACAGAATCATTCACTACTAGCACGACGCAAACACAGGAACACACACTACTAGCACAGTGTAATACAGGAACGCACACTACTGATACAAATTAGCAACTTTTTTTTTTTTTTTAATATTTATTTATGAGCATCTAAGGCGTTTCGCTCCAAACAGTTATTGCATATATAGCAAAATTTAATTTGCTTCAAATTGATAATTAACTTCCAGAGTGAACCCCCTGTCAGCAATGTCTTAAATGAAAGAAATATGTGTTATAGTAGAAGGTAGAAATTGTCAGGGCTCGGTCGTTGTGCCTTAATAAAACTAGATTTTTTATGTAAAAATTGGTTTTATTGTTTGTCGACATTCCAGCTTGAAATTCAAGCCTTCATTATGGCTGTAAAACAAGTAGGACAGAGTTAATACCTAATTTATATATACATGTATATATATATATATATATATATATATATATATATATATATATATATATACATGTATATGTATATATATATATATATGTATATATATATACATATATATATATATATATATATATATATATATATATATATATATATACATACATACTAAAAACAGAAAAATGTTATATAGTAGGTGCAATATCTAGAGCTTAAATTAGAGGTTTTCCAATCCAACTCTGATAAACACCTCCTCTTCGATCAATATTTATCCACCTTGATAATAACATTGTAAATGACAAAATTAATAAAGAATCATCTCCTCTACTTACTAAAACATTTTCCATCTATGAAAAACATCCTGCAATAAAACCTGCCTCCCTTCCATAATCACCACACTTTTATCATACCACAGTCAGAAATTATTACACATCCGTGGGGTATACTTCTCCCTCTTCTCATCGGTAAGCCTATTTTCATCATGTACTTATTAATTTTATATCTGTATCCAATTTACCCATCGATGTCTTAAACCAGTATTGGTCAACCTCTAATTTAAGCCCTTACTTCAACACATATTTACTGTATAATGTTTTTCTATTTTGTGTATGTGTATAAATTAGTATTAACTCTGCCTACATGTTTTACAGCCCTGATGAAGGCTTGAATTTCAAGCGGAAACGTTGACAAACAACAAAACCCATTTACACATAAAAAATATAGTTGAGAAGATATGGTCGACCGTTCGGAAGTAGGAAGCGTTGATCGTCGGGGTTTCGGTCAGTGTTCTTATTCAATAAAACACATTTTATTTGCTAAAATGTATATTTATTGCCGCCAACGTTTCGGCTTGCTATACAAGCCATCTTCAGGGCTGTAAAAACATATATGGTATAACAATGGTAAGGACAAAAAACTTCTCTCCACCCCCTCTTCTCTCCACCCCACTTCTCTCCACCCCACTTCTCTCCACCCCACTTCTCTCCACCCCCTTCTCTCCACCCCACTTCTCTCCACCCCCTCCCCCCATCCTCTACTGTCTAGCCCTGTCCCATCCTTCCAGTCTTCAGAAATGTTCTCTTCTTGAAACGGGACAGTTCTCAATCTTCTCAATAGGTATGTTACTATGACACTTGTACTGTATTCGCTTGGATACCATATACATGTATATTTATTTATATTACTATATTTATATATATTTATATTTATATTTTCAAGCATATAGGTACTCATATTTATGTTAATGTTTCTAGCCTTTTTTTTTTTTTTTTTTGTCCTTACCATTGTTATACCATATATGTTTTTACAGCCCTGAAGATGGCTTGTATAGCAAGCCGAAACGTTGGCGGCAATAAATATACATTTTAGCAAATAAAATGTGTTTTATTGAATAAGAACACTGACCGAAACCCCGACGATCAACGCTTCATAAAAAATATAGTTTTATTAAGATATGACGACCGAATCCTGACAATTTCTACCTTTATATCACCAACGGTCAAAGATCTCCTCTCAATATATTATATTACATTATATTATATTGAATTTGTTTTTCCATGAGAAATCAGAACTTCTCCAAATGAATGTTAGTCTGTATAATTCAAAACTTCTTCATTGTAATAATTACACTATTTTATTTTTTTTATTTTTTTTTTTACTCTTCCAAAAGTGAATCTAATATCCAAGATCTTGAGGAATGTATAAAACACATTTTTTTTTCAGACTCCTTTGTGGCCATCCGAACACGTACACCTGGAGCAAATCCCTTGCTGAACAAGTGGTCAAGGAGTACAGCAAACACATACCTACTGCAGTCCTGCGTCCAGCTGTAGGTAAGCTATGAATATGATATACAGATAAACTCTCTCTCTCTCTCTCTCTCTCTCTCTCTATATATATATATATATTGTAATGAAATTTCATACATATAATTTTAAATTCTGGAGCAATGTTAAATTAGATTCCAGGAATACAAAATAATGGGACAGGAACAAATAAATACAAATTTATTCTTTAAAAAATTTAAAATTTAGAAAAAATATTAATACAACCAATTAAAAATATTTATATACATCTAACTGCTTCGTAGCAGATTAGGGCACAAATCAACTAAATGATTGACAAGTCGATTACATTTTACTTATGATTTATCAATCATAGGATAAAATAAGTTAAACACAATTCGAGTTAATCATCAATCATAGGTAGTGTTAATCATAAGTGAAGTTAGTCATCAATCAGTCGTTACTCGTCAATCATTGATAGTCTGTAGTACAGACTATCAATTAGTACAGACTCTGTACTAATGATTGACATGACTATCGTTGTAAATGTGGTATTAGACTAACACTTGAGTCTGATTGTGAAACTGAATATGGTGACTCTTTGTTGGGGGAATTAGACTTTCAATCCAAAAAAAAAATGGTTAGAAAAATATTTCAACCCTTAGCTCCGTCTAACCACGTAAAATGCTGTGCACACAGTTTGAATCAAAGATTTTTCTGTGATTAAACCTTTTGTTCCTAGCAAATTTCGAGTCGTTTCCCACCTTGTTAATGTTTTTCTTTTCTCCATTACATACCCTAAACATCTGCAATTTTGTGACCTATAAGGCCTTAATAAAAGAACAGGAAATGTGTGTGTGTGTATATTATATATATATATTGTAATGATATTTTACATTACATATTTAAAAGTTTTAAAATTAACACAGAACATTCTGAAATTCAAAAAGCGCATTGATATGTTCAATTCATTGGGATAAACAAATATTATTGGTTATATTTGTCTAGCAGTCTACACAGGTAGCATTGGATACGGGTAGGACGCTCCCGCCATGAAAGTTGAGTTCAGTCTGTGAAAAGGTGGCTCCAGTCTCATATGGCAGTCTGTTGAGTTGTAATGGAAGAAACAGTCACATACATATCAGTCTGTTAAAAGCAGTTCAGTTTACAAGAAGATACAATCTCATAAGTGCAGTTCAGTTAAAAAGAAGATACAGTCACATATAGTGCAGTTTAAAAGAAACAACGCCGTTCCTAATGCAGCTCTAGTTCAGTGCACAGCTAGTCACAGATGGTCATCAGTTTTCATGAAGCCTAGGCTCAGTCTGTAAATGAAGATACAGTTGTAAAGCAGATCCTGTCCTATGCAGTTAATACAAATCTGGCTTTCCTTTTTAGCGCGGTTCCTCCCTCCCCCATAGGGAGGAACCCCGCTTATAAGGTTGATACAATGAAACAATCCGGAAGTGCCGACTAGAAAATTTCGCGTTTCAGAACCCCTAGAGACCGAAAATAACGGTGGTTCAAATTTGTATATATATATATATATATATATATATATATATATATATATATATATATATATATATATATATTTGTCTGTTCGCTCATTTATGGCTTCCCTAATGGTCCGATTGTGATGAAATTTGGTACAAAAATCCGTCTTCCAATTTGAAAGGTCAAGTTCGTTAACCAGCAGAATCCGCCCCCTGGAAGATGGCGTTTGGGGCGAAATTCGCGCAAAAAAATCGTAACGCTTCCGTTTTAGCGCGGTTCCTACCTCCTATACAATCTGTTTTTCATAGTTTCACTGCTTACTTGATTGAACTAGCCACACCAAGCATATATCGATTGTATATATCTATTGAATGTTTCTATCATAATGCATAAGGCTGTGGGATTTTCTTAGCAAGGATCTGACTGGTGCTTCTAGATAAGCTTTAAATTATAATTAATATTATTACCGAGTCTTAGTACAGCTCGGTTTAGTGTAGTATTACATTATACTGATTATAGAAAATCACTTATTGATTTAAAATGGCATTAGATCAGCCCGAGGGCTTGAAATTACCGAAACCTCCCGACCCTCGTTCATTTAATTTCGAAATACCGGAGGGTAAATGGACAAAAAAATTTTTAGTAATGTCCATTGAAGATAATCACGATAAGAAGACCTTTAAAGACTTTAGTCCTTTTAAGGTCTGTAGATTTATTAAAAGCTATGCACCTCAGTCAAATATTAGAATTTTACGATCTGGAGCCATACTTCTAGAGGTTAACCAAAAAAAACCGATTACATTAATCTTTCAAATATTGTTAAATATGAAAATTACAATGTTAAATTTTCACTACACCGCTCATATAATTATTCTAAAGGAATTATATCTTGTGAAGAATTTACACAATGTACAAAAGATGAGTTGATCTCAGAACTTTCCTCTCAAAATGTAGTTAATGTTCAGAGAGTACTGAAAACAGTAAATGGTAACAAGATTGAGACTTCATCATATATACTGACATTCAATATGCCTGTGCCCCCACAAAAAATAATATTAGACTTTCTGAGCATTAGAGTCAACCCGTATATTAAACCATTAATGTGTTTTAATTGTTATTCTTATCGGCATGGTAGTAGATTTTGCAAAAAGACAGCACTTTGCGGTAAATGCGGCGAGGATAAACATGATGGCCCCTGCCACCCAAAATGTCTCCATTGTTCTGGCCCCCACCCCGCTTGGTTTACCTCATGTACAGTCTACAAAAAAGAATGGGATATTGAGGAATATCGTAATAATAACAGAGTGTCGTATGCACAAGCAGAAAAAGTTGTTAGCCCCCCAGCACCAATTCAAGCAGGGCCTGTTAGTTATGCCCTTGCAACTAACCAACAATCCACCAACAATTTACCTAACACAGTTTGAAAAACTCACATCTCTTGTTGAAAATTTAATTACAAAGGTTAATTATCTAGAATCTCTTGTTTCAAACAAAACTTCAACAACTCAATCGAATAGTCTACTTTCTGAGCAAACAGAAAATAAAAATGTTAATATCCACATCCAAAAACCGGAAATTCCCATTAAGAAAACATTAAACCCTCAAACAGGCACAAAGCCAAAAAAGCAATTTCAAAACTCTAACGAAAAGAGACAGAAAGAACAGATAAAAGTCCGTCACGCAGGAGCTGCATAAGTAAGCACTTTCCTCAGAATTTGGGTAGTGTAGATTGCTTTCCAGAAACATTTGCTTAAAATATCCTACATAAATAAAATAAAAACATGAATAGTTCTCTTTTAAATTTGTAATGAGTAACTGATCAATTAATAATTTGCTTCCAGAGTTATGTTTACACATGGGACCTATTACACTTCGTAATAAATACAAAAAAACTCATATTATCGTATTTTGATCTAACGCAGGAACAGGATACAGTCACTCTAGTGGTAGAAAGCGCTCCTTGCGGCGGCTTTGTGAACCTACGTCTGACGGGCTTTTCTATTGAAATATATTACAAATTAAACCCCCGCTTTCCGATTGACCGATTCAGCTCATTTCTACAACACTTCTTTCTCATGAGTTACCCACGACGTATACCGCTTTTCGTTACAATACAGCAGAAATTACGACCGGTATGAGTATATTAAGAATTTGGGTCAGGAGTAAACCCCCCTTCTAATGAACCGATTTAGTTTATTTTTACAACACATATTTACCTGTAGATTACCACTACGAATACCGAGTTTCGTCGAAATATACCAAAAATCACGGCTGGTAGTGGCGAATTGGTATTGTGGGTCCGGAGTAAACCCCCCCCCCCCCTCCTAATGAACCGATTTAGTTTATTTTTACAACAGTTATTTACCTGTGGATTACCACTACGAATACCGAGTTCCGTCGAAATATACCAAAAATCACGGCTGGTAGTGGCGAATTGGTATTGTGGGTCCGGAGTAAACCCCCCCTTCTAATGAACCGATTTAGTTCATTTTTATATCTCACTTTTCTCTCTATATTACCACTACGAATACCAAGTTTCGTTGAAATATAACAAATATTACGGCTGACATAGTCAAATTAGTGTTTTGGGTTTGGGGTGAACCCCCCCTTCCGGTGGACCGACTTTGGTGGTTAACGAACTCGTTCAATCGTTTGCTAATTGAATGCTATATACCAAGTTTCGTGACGAAAAAACAAAAACTCTGGCCGCTATCGTGTTAACAGACACACACACACACATATATATATATATATATATATATATATATATATATATATATATATGTATATATTTAGTTATATAGATATACATAAATTTTAACGGGGGTCATTTTCGGTGTCTACTAGGTAGGATCGATAAAGATTTGAAGAAATTTTTCAAAAATTCCGTCATGAGTCCAACCTCAATAGCTACTTTCCTTCGGAGGAAAGTGCTAAAAGAGAAACCCCGTCCCGAGAGCGTTCCCAGTCACCTAGTGATTCTATCTCACCTGCTAGGGGTGAAGATCCTCCAAAACGCCGACGCACTAAGAAGAAACCTTCACGATATGACTCTGTTTAGTATAAAACTATAACCAGGCTACCGATAAATCTTACTGATATTCACTTCTCGCTTTTAGCACTTTCCCGCACGCATGAGAAAGAAGTGTTGCAAAAATGAGCTGAATCGGTCAATCGTAAAGCGGGGGTTTAATTTGTAATATATTTCAATAGAAAAGCCCGCCAAACGTAGGTTCACAAAGCCGCCGCAAGGAGCGCTTTCTACCACTAGAGTGACTGTATCCTGTTCCTGCGTTAGATCAAAATACGATAATATGAGTTTTTTTGTATTTATTACGTAGTGTAGTAGGTACCATGTGTAAACATAACTCTGGAAGCAAATTAATAATTGATCAGTTACTCATTACAAATTTAAAAGAGAACTATTCATGTTTTTATTTAATTTATGTAGGATTTTTTAGGCAAATTGTTCTGGAAAGCAGTCTACACTACCCAAATTCTGAGGAAAGTGCTTAGTTATGCAGCTCCTGCGTGACGGACTTTTTATTTACCAAATTACTATGGTACGAATATTTATAGACTCATATTTCATAATAAAAAATGCCAAATTTGTTCCTAGCACTGGACTAAAACAATATAATAAAATTATATTGTTATCTAATACCTTCCTTTTTTTGTCAGATTCCTTCGCAAATACGCATTATATAATAATAATATACTTTATCACAACAAAATTCTTAAATCGATTTTTTATAACTTTCCTGAAATTACTTAAAATATATATATATATATATATATATATATATATATATTTACATAAATAACATAGTATTTATTTCTGCCGTATATGTAATTGTACCATTCAATATTTTCTCATTTTTTACAGTTCTCTCACTATATTTAAATGTGTATGACCACGTTTATGAACAGATTCTGTTTCTAACAATCTATAATTTATTGAATGTCTTAAGTATCTTCTCGAATCAAGATTATATAAATCTCAACCTTTGCTTACAGCACCTTTATCTCATAAACTGCTCAGCTTTAGTAGTAACTGACATCAGAACTACCTTTCTTGGAGCAATGAAATGGTTTTTGTTGTTTTCTGTATTACAGCAATTGCAGTTGTTTTGCAATTTTTATTTATTTATTTAATTTTTTTTAAAATAATTATGACCGTAATACAATGGAACATTAATGGTTTGACGCGTCATAAAGCCGATTTATTAATCCTGCTTAAGGATACAAAATCCAAAATTATTTGCCTACAGGAAACACATTTAAAACAAACTGACAATTTCTCACTAAGAGATTTTAAAATTTTTAGACAGGATTTTCTGGATGGTTTAATTGCTTGCGGTGGTGTTAGTATTCTTATCTCTAATGATATACCCTGTCTACACATTCCCTTGAATACAAAATTACAAGCTATTGCTGTTAAAATCTTCACACCTATGACAGTTACACTTTGCTCTCTTTATTTACCTCCAGGTCATGCTTTTACTGAAGATCAGTTATTTTCCATTTTTTCTCAGCTACCAAAACCCGTTCTTTTGCTCGGCGACTATAATAGTCATAATGTCCTTTGGCATTCGTCACACACGGATAGTAGGGGCCGTATAGTAGAATCCTTCCTCGACCATTCACAGCTAGGATTTCTGAATGGAAACAGCCCAACCCATCTCTGCAGTTCCTCTGGAGTTATGTCCAGCATTGACTTATCTCTGGCCAGTCCTACATTGCTCTCACGCTGCTCATGGCATACTCTGGACGATTTATATGGCTCAGACCATATATTTTCCGATTATGATTGACTTCCATGATAGGCAGCCTTCTCCATGTCGTCCTTCTAGGTGGAAAATAAGGGAAGCTAATTGGGAACTATATCAAAGTCTGGCTCATTTATCAAATATAAATATTGAGGCAAATGACATAAAATCTCTAACTGATTCCATCACTGATATTATATTGAAAGCTGCTGAACTTTCAATTCCCAAAACCAAAAGTAACAATGATAAAATATTAGTTCCGTGGTGGAATAAAAAATGTGCTGGCGCTATAAAAAAAAAAACAGGAAAAAATGCCTTGATAAGTTTAAAAGAAGGCCTTCCTCGGAAAATCTTGAATTATATATTTCTAGCTGGAAACATGCTAGATTTGTTATTAAAGAATCCAAAAGAGAATCCTGGCGAAACTTTGTGTCACAAATCAGCTCTCAAACACCAATAACAGAAGTCTGGAATATTATTAGAAAAATAGTTGGCCGTTTCAAATACACTTCATCTCATATCAGCCTTATTAATACCGAAAGTAGAATTTTTACCGACCCAACTGAAATAGCAAACATCATTGGATCGCATTTTAAGTTTATCTCCTCCAACTCCAACTACAATTCTAATTTTATTTTACTCAAAACTGTTGAGGAATCGACAGCCATAGAAATACATGATGCTCCTTTACACTCTCTCAATCGCCCATTTACTTATACTGAATTCATTCACGCACTAAAGTCCCGTAAGGATTCTGCTCCTGGCCCTGATAATATGTGTATAGCGATGGTGAAAAATTTATCAATAGACAATAAAAAAATAATTCTTTCATTTTTTAATAAAATCTATAGAGCCTCTGATTTCCCTGAATCTATTTCTCTCCCACTACTCAAAAAAGGCAAGTCAAGCGACGAGTTATCCAGCTATCGAATTATTTCCTTGACCAGTTCCCTGTGTAAGCTATTTGAAAAAATGTTAGTCAATAGGCTCCACTGGTTTCTTGAAAGTAATTCCCGTCAGGCTCCCTGGCAGACAGGTTTCAGACGAGGACACAGCACAAGAGATAACCTGGTGATGTTAGAAATGGATATCCGCCAAGCCTTCGGAAATAAGGAAAAACTATTAGCAGTCTTCATTGATTTAAAAAACGCTTTTGATTGTGTACGGAGAAGATTGATAATCAAGAGACTAATCGAATATGACGTACAAGGCAATATGCTGAAATTTATAATAAACTTCCTCTCTAATCGCTCATTTAGGATACGCAATGGATTGCATATATCGAATGAATTCGTCCAAGAAAATGGTGTCCCACAGGGAAGCGTTATCAGTCCATTGTTATTCTCTCTAGCCATTAACCCAATCCTCTCATTAGTTCAGCTTCCAGTTAAGGCTATGTTATATGCAGACGACCTTGTTGTCTACTGCTCTGGTCACTCTTTGCATAATCTCCAAAGTATTATACAAAATAATCTTAACTCCATTACCACATGGCTACTAAACAACGGATTTACCAAATCTCCCACAAAAACTGTCTGTACAATTTTTGCGCAGAGAAAAGTTAAGAACCCTCCTCCTCTTCGTATTAACGATGAAACCATTGCATATAGTGACAGTGTAAAATATTTACGTTTCCTCTTTGATAGAAATTTGAACTGGACAAGCCACCTAAAAGAGCTGAAGTCAACTGGCCTTCGCATGCAGAATATCCTGAAAACAATGGCCAGCACAACATGGGGAGGAGATCGAACGAGCATGTTGATACTATACCGGAGTTTAATAAGATCCAGGTTAGACTATGGGTGCATGGTATACGGATCTGCGTCACCTAGCTCTTTACGAATGTTGGATTCAGTACATCATGGCGGAATCAGAATTGCTACTGGTGCCTTTCGTTCTAGCCCAGTACTAAGCTTATGTGAAGACTCCGGAGAGCCACCTCTAAATTTTCGGCGAGACCAGCTGACTCTAAAATATTACATTTCTATCTTGGCTTCCTCATTCCACCCCTTAAATCAACAATTCAATAATTTCTTAAATCCATTGCACCACAGAAGTAAAAGAAAACATGTTTTAATAAGATCCATGCTCTTAAAAGAAAATCTCCAGATAGAAACGATAAACTTAATGAAAGAATCTTACTCAGTGAATCCCCCTTGGGAATTGCCCCCACTCCGTATCAACTTATCCCTATCCAAATTCATTAAAAAACACACAGCCCTAATACTCTTCAGAACCGAATTCACACGGATGTGTAACACTCTCCCAGCAGATAGCCATGTATATACAGACGGGTCGAAAACTAATGATGGAGTAGGGGCTGCATATCTCTATGGGTCTCAGTCCTGCCAGTTTACTTTAGATCCAGCAAGTAGTCCAATATACATGAAAGAAATAGAAATAAAAACTAAAATGGTCGTATACCGTCTGAGTTACACAGAAGCCAAGAAGAAACTCTCGGTAGAGAAAATATCCTCCTATGCTCAAAAGGCTAAGGAACATTACCAAGAACCTCTAAACAAGTTGTTAGAACATATGCAGAAAATAGAAAAAACTCTATCTGCACTAAAGGAAAAAATATCTGATAAACAATCTAACGATTCATCAGGTCCTGACGAACAGCCAATACGCGAGGGAAAAAATGGATCATCCTCTTTAAAAAACCCAGCGAAAACTGAAAAGCCGAGAAACAGCCCAACAACTGCGAAGTTAAAAGAAGATACAAAAACTGCTGAGGAGACTCCATCATCTCCAACTAAGACACGGGGGAGAACCAAAAATAAGAAATAACCTTCTCACGGTCAAATTTCATCACTCATCAACACTTCACAACTGCACAGTCGACCCAATAGAATACATATCTCCATCCCTAAGCTGCTATGTCTGTGCTCCAATGGAATATTAATGGTGTCCAGAGACATTTTGCTGACCTGAAGCTTCTGATGCAAGACGAGGCCCGTACCTTCAACGTTATCGCATTACAAGAGACACACACCGCTCCAGGTAAGCAAGTCTCCATACACGGGTATAATTCTTATTATAAAGACTATTTGCTGGGAGGTAAGGCTTGTGGCGGTGTCTGTATTTATGTGAGGGACTGCATCTACAGTGAACCTGTAAGGTTACTGACTACAGTCCAAGCTGTCGCAGTCACAGTTTACATGCCTTTCAAAGTTACTGTCTGTTGTCTCTATCTTCCACCAAGTGAACCTATTGACATACACACACTCCAAGACATTATCACACAACTCCCTACTCCCTTACTCCTGGTAGGTGATCTGAACTCTGAAAGTACATCATGGGGAGCTAAAGCTACCAATGCAAGGGGGAAAATAATTCAAACTCTTCTTGAAAAAAATGACCTCATCCCATTTAACACGCACGAACCGACACATTTATGTCCCCGTACTGGAACTTACACTAACATTGATGTATCTGCCAGTTCTTCATCAATATTTACACGTTTCAATTGGGAAGTAAACCATGATCAATTCGGAAGTGATCATTTCCCAATAGTACTTACTCCCGATACACCTCCAATCAACTTTACCTCCACTCCGCGGTATGATGTAAAAAATGCGGATTGGAGCAAGTTTCAAAATTGCTTTTTAGAAAATCTTAAAGATATTAAAACATACGAAAACTTTTTATCAGCAATTAAATTAGCAGCAGATGCATCAATGAAAAAGACACAAGGTACATATAAAAACCGACCAGTCCCTTGGTGGAACGATGAATGTAAAACGGCAGTAACTGAAAGAAAAAGGGCACTCCGATTATTTAATGCAAATCCTAGTCAGGAATTTCTGATAGAATACAAGTGGAAAAAAGCTAAAGCCCAATATATTATAAAACAAAGCAAAAAAAAATGCTGGGTCGAATTCTTATCCTCTATTAACAGAAATACTCCTCCAAAAACAATCTGGAATATGATCAATAAAATCAAACACAAAAAGTACAACCCTCCCATTTCGGCCCTAAAGGAAAACAACCTCTTAATTACTTGCCCTGAAACTATTAGTAATCTCCTAGGCCATCAGTTCTCCTATGTGTCAAGTGATGAAAGATTATCACCAGATTCGCGTAGACAAAAAAATAATTTAGAAACTATCCCGTTACTACAAACACCAAAATTCATTCACCCTTTAAACGAGCCAATAACAATGCAAGAATTGAGACTAGTACTGACCCAAGTAAAAGACACTTCACCTGGGGAGGATGGAATCTGTTATAGGATGCTGAAAAATCTTCCCCCAAGTGGGATGTCGCTACTGCGAAAGTTATATAATAATGCTTATGAGACTGGTCTCTACCCATCATCGTGGAACCAAGCAATTATTATACCAATCAAAAAACCGAATAAAGATGCGACATCAGCTGATAGTTATAGACCAATAGCTTTGACAAGCTGTACTTTTAAGGTTTTTGAGAGAATATTAAATAAGCGGCTTCTATGGTTCCTTGATAAAAATAAGCTTCTATCAGAGTACCAATGTGGCTTCAGACCTTATCACTCGGCTATAGATCACATTGTTACTTTGGAAAAAGAAATTTTGGATTCATTTATCTCTAAGGAATCTGTATTAGCCGTCTCTTTTGATATCGAAAAGGCTTACGATACAGTTTGGCGCCGAGCTATTCTAACTAAACTAGGCGAATGGAATATTCGAGGAAATTTTTTCAACTTTGTATTAAATTTTCTTTCGAATAGAACCTTCCGAGTTAAAGTGGGATCAGCTTTTTCGAATGTATTCACTCAGGAAAACGGAGTGCCCCAAGGCAGTGTAATAAGCACGACGCTATTCAAAATAGCTATGGACACCGTCCGTGAGCATATTGCTGACCCAGTCAAATATTGCCTGTATGTGGATGATTTGCTTATCTATATTCGAACTAAAGACCTAGAAACTGCCGCAGAGTCTATCCAAAGGACGATAAATAGGCTACAGAATTGGAGCGCTACTTACGGACTACATTTCTCTGCACTAAAGACACAAAGCATAATTTTTACAAAAAAGCGACGTATACCACAAATTACATTGAACTTAAATAATACGCCTATACACTTCACAAACTACATAAAATTTTTGGGACTTCTTTTTGACTCAAAACTTACCTGGGTTCCCCACCTAAAAAATCTCGTTGATAAATGTAAAAAATCTTTACATCTTTTAATGATATTATGCAACACGAAGTGGGGAGCAGACAGAAGTGTAATGCTGACACTTTATCGGGCATATACCAGGTCTCTTCTGGATTATGGAAGTGTAGCGTACACATCTGCCAAGCCCAGCAATCTTAAAATCCTAGACTCTATACAAAATAATGGTTTACGCATTGCAACGGGAGCCTTCAGATCCAGCCCCTCTAATAGCCTACATGTAGAATGTGGGGAATTACCATTGGAATACAGACGTATGCAGAATTGTTTGAAATATTGCCTTAAAACTAAATATTTAAATAGCAAGTGCGTCCTGCAATCTATTGACGAAGATCTGTTACGAAAATACCAAATGAAACCATTGAGGCAACGCCCACTGCTGGTAAGATGTATGATTTATGCACAAGACACTGACCTACTACAAACACAACTCTTACCCAGACCTCCCGTAACGTTCACACCATGGACTCTAAACAATTTGAAACTAGACCTAGGACTGACTAAATACAAAAAATCCGACCCGACATCTACACATTCATACAAACACATATTCAAGTCATATCTTGACAAAAATAAAGACACAATGTTTATTTACACGGACGGATCCAAGACAGCTGAAGGCACAGGCGCAGCAGCTGTAATGGATATAAATACCTTACAGCTTAAACTACCAAAAAGTACAAGTATTTATTCTGCTGAGCTGCACGCCATTCACCTTGCTCTGGGAAATGCACACGACATACAAAAACAAAAGATAACACTATTTACGGACTCACTCAGCTCAATACATGGACTACAAAACATGTACAACGACAATCCCATCATTATGAACATACTAGAACAGATACACAGGACGAATAAAGAAATCACAATATATTGGCTCCCAGGACATGAGGACATAGGAAAAAGCAGTCAAGCTGATGTACTGGCTCGGACAGCTACAAGACAAAACCGACAGGACATAGACAAAGTTACATTACAAGACCTGCAAATCGAAGTAAGAAGGTTTATTACAGAAAAGTGGCAGAAATCTTGGCACATGACGACAGAAAACAAACTTCGCGAAATAAAACAGACGGTAGGTGAATGGCCTTCAAGCAAAAGGGATAATAGAAGAGACGAAGTGATATTATGCCGCTTAAGAATTGGCCATTCCCGACTGACACACTCTTATCTCATGACAAGACAGGACAGACCGACATGTACACAGTGTAACACACCGCTGACTATAAAGCACATACTTACTGAATGTTTACAGCGACAAAACTATGACTTACCTTACAATATGACTGAATTACTCGGCGATGGAAGCAAATATATAGATAACATACTGAACTACCTCAACAAGACCAACCTCCTAAACAAATTATAATTATAATTAAACATGAACAAATTATAACAGGACATACACACATATATGTGTATGTATTTTATTTGTCTTAAAATGTTAAAACTATACAGCCGTACTATACTAAAATCTTACATTTGACAATATAAAACTAACAGGAGTGTGAAACCTCCTTCAACCAACTTAATTGATTATGTGTATAAACTTCATGCATTATTATAATATTGATTTTTCATATATTCAAGTATATTGTAATATTGTATTCTCTTATAAATAGATGTGTATATAAATTTCAATTTGTATATTTGGCCAAAAATGTGTAAAATAAGATCGTATTTAATTAGATGTATTTAATTAGTTGTATTTAATTAGATGTAATTTTCGTATGTATATTATATATGTAATTTTTGTTCTGAGCGAGTCGCCTTAGTTACGGTCGCTCATAAATAAATAAAAAAAAAAAAAAAAAAAAAATTTAGATCCAGCATGCTCAGTTTATACAGCCGAACTAGTTGCTATACTTAAATCTCTGTCCATCGTAATTCCCGAGGGAAACGCCCTTTCCATATTTTCCGATTCCCTTTCAGTTTTATTTTCATTAACCGATCCATTTTCCACTCATCCTATTATTGCCGAAATTTTCACCGCCGTATATAATCTCCAGCAAAAGAAATGCCTAACTAGCTTCTCTTGGATTCCGAGCCACTGTGGCATTCCAGGCAACGAGAGAGTCGACGAATTAGCTAAGAGTGGTGTAAAGGAAGGAGTACATTATCCATTCATTCCACGGTCCGATGTTTTAGCTCAAGTAAAAGACGGAATCTGGCTTCAGTGGGAAAGAACATGGAGGGAAACTTCTGATAACAAACTAAGGGAAATAAAGGGAACCCCCAGGACTTGGAGATCTTCGGTTTGTCCAACCAGAAGGAAAGAGATTGTGTTAGCCAGGTTGCGAATAGGACATACAAGGCTTACACACTCTTACCTCATGTCTAAAGATGAACCACCCAACTGTATAAGCTGTGGAGTCCTCCTCACGGTGAAGCACATACTTACAGAGTGCTTAGCATACCAATCTGAAAGGAATCGGTTCAAAATTTATGGCACCTTAGACGATATTCTAGGGGATTATCCAGAAAAAATCATTAACCTGTTTAAATTCCTAGAGGCTACAAATTTAACAGACAAAATTTAACATAAAACTGTATTTTGCTGATAGAGAATATTCTAACAAAATACAGTTTTTTTTAATGATTATTTAATATTTCGTTTTTTTTTTTTTTTGTTTTTTATTATTATTTAATTTTTATTCTAATATAAATTTATAGTAATTGTAAATGTCTCCATATTGCAACAAACAACAACATCAATAACTATTAAATGACAACTTTAATACGTTAAGTACCCTCTTGGGTCTTACTTTCACAGGGTGACCATGACCCATTGTGCTTGATATTGCCCTTAATACAAACAAAAAAAGTCCGACTCGCAGGAACTGCGTCATCTTAGCGCGGTTCCATTCATATCCCTAGTGTTATTTTGTAGACTTAGAATAGAAACAGTTATTACTTTGTTTGCATCATTCCTAATGTAAACAAATATGAAAAAAAACAAAAAAAAAAACATGACTTTCGGCTAGGGATGAAACTATCCTAAGCAGAAATTACTCTTTCTGCCGTCCCAAGTTTCGGTCTATGAAGACTCTTCTACGAATATATTTCTAATTTACTTAACTTGCAGTGCTAACATATCCATTTTACTTTTAAATGCAATTAAACAAAATAAAATTGTACATGAAAATGAGAAAGTAGTGTTATTTTTTATTGAACTACGGCCACATTCAACCACAAAATATAATTATATTTCTAGTACAGAATTTGGCTGCATGACTTCCTACAGGTAAAGGTAACTGTCAGC